>VONZ01001206.1:0-192410 GCA_012976165.1 Labeo catla
AGTTAACCAGTTTTTACAGTAGACATTCTCCATAGAAAAAAAAATAACAAAAAATAAATGCATTGCTGTTGAGATCATGAGTCTCAGGCTGAATTTGGATTTCTGGCTGCAATACTCAGGAATCAACACAGGCATTGTTCAGTATTTTTCTCAGTATAGACTGTACTTTATGCACTACTAACATAACATGTTTAAACAAGACAATTTCTTTATATGGGTCGCAATCACTGTGGAGTGTAAACACTTCTGTTATGTGTAGCTCTTTGATAAAGAGTGGCTTTAATTAGCCATTTAGCCATTATATGTTACTTAATATTTAAATACTGTTGTCGAAATACATCTATGAAAAGCTTGCAAATAAACAAATAAATAAAAACATAAATAAAGTTACAAAATGACATCTGTATATATGTGGATTGTTTTGTGTGTTTGTGTGTATAAATGCATGCATTAATAATATGATGCCTTTGGGTTATGTTATGATATAGTGCCTTAATGGTTATTACAATTTTCATATCTAAACCAAACTATAACACATGATGAGGGAAAGTTACAATGATGGGGAAACAATGATGGGGAAAGTTACTTTTAAAAGTAACCTATTACAATATTATGTGACTCCCTAAAAAGTAGCTAATTGTGAAAGTATTAATGTTTTACGTTACTTTTGTATTACTTTTTGAATCTGGGCTGGGCTTTTAGTTCTATTTTTGGCAAATGTGGCAAATTTGGCAAAAAGTGAAAGGAAAAAGCCTCAGGCTTAAAGGGGTCATCGGATGCCCATTTTCCCCATGTTGATACGATTCTTTAGGGTCTTAATGAAAAGTCTCTAATATACTTTGATTAAAAATTTTCAATGGTTTTGTAAAACAACACCCTTTTTACCTTGTCAAAATGAGCTCTGCAAAAATCATCTCATTCTAAGGAGTTGTTCCTTTAAATGCAAATGAGCTCTGTTCACCCCGCCCCTCTCTTAACTCTGTGGAATGATGATCTTGTTTACTTTAGCCGCATTTAGCCGCTAAACTTCCTAACTATCATGTTATAAGGAAAGGCGATTGCAAATATTCATAAAAAACACTTATACACACTTCTGCTGCAAGTGAAGATCATGAATGATTCGTGTGAACATAGACGGATATATGTAGATTGGGAGGCGCATTCCCTTCACAAACAAACGTAATCTACTGCATCTTCAGCAGCTCAGATGTCGGGAGTAAATGACGACCACTATGTTCATTATTACATCCAGCAACACAACACCTTAATAGCTGAATCGGAGATATTCTTGTCTAACTTACATCCCTGCTTCGGCATCGAAACAAGGAAAGTTACTGGACTGTGACAGCTGGTCTAAGGTAAGAGCTCATGTCAATCAACTATCATGGGAGCGGCCTCTGTCGGTGTGACGCCACACAGACAGGCATCTGAGAGCGGCTCGATTTGAAAAAGGGGATATTATTTTTACAGATTAATTAAAAACCACTTAATGGATTTTTATCATTATAGGGTAGATTTGTACATACAACACACATTAATGTTCAAACAACATGAAAAAGTAAACTTAGCATCTGATGACCCCTTTAAGGAAATGTAAATTCACATCAGTATAGTAGAGGGCACAGCTCAAACAAACCTTTCAACTCTGCCGCCATTATGGTTTCCATAAGAATAGGACATAGGAGAAGGAAGTTCTTTATTAGTTGCTTAGGGTGACCATATGTCCTCTTTTCCCCAGACAAGTCCTCTTTTTGGACCTAAAAAAATGCATCTGGCCCCAGATAGCGCATGTACGTCTGCAAGATGTCTGTTAAAGATCACTTGATCTGGACAGCATCT
This sequence comes from Labeo catla, assembly GCA_012976165.1. Taxonomy (NCBI): domain Eukaryota; kingdom Metazoa; phylum Chordata; class Actinopteri; order Cypriniformes; family Cyprinidae; genus Labeo; species Labeo catla. The sequence goes on from VONZ01001206.1 coordinate 1,840, forward strand.
GCTGTGTACGAACATCGCACAGATGTATGTAAGATGTCAGTTTTACATACATGCTAAACCATAAACATCTTAAAAACATCTAATAAACGTCTATTTGACATTTGATGGGAGATGTCCTATAGACGTATTGCAGATGAGCAAACACTGTAAAAAATACATGTTTCAGATGTAAATGCAGACGTCAAATAGACATCTCCATGATGTATGTGTGCTATCAGGGTCTGGGATTCAGCTTTTGCTTTCTACAGTCGCCATTCACTGTGTGCATTTTTGTATTAAAGCCCTATGCGGGACTGTTTTCTCGCTACCGCTCCTGCTGAATTTTAGGCCATTACCGCCTGCTTACGCAATTATTCTAATGTTGAATATAATTTTCGCCAGGAGCCACTTTCCTATGCGGTGTATTTAAATCTTCTGAATGAGCGGCTATTCACTTTAAATTTCACGACCACACGCATTCTGTATCACAACTTCTGAAAATCAGATATAAGCACATTATTTGCTTTGCAGCGAATGCTCCAGCATGATTTGTCGATCATCTCTCCTTACTCTTGTCTTTACCCATGATCAATTAAATCTGATTCCTGCAGCTTGTGTTGGATGCAGGGTTGCCAAATCCACATTTTTTATTTTATTTTTATTATTATTATTTTTTTGCATGGAATTGGGCTGACTTTTCTCCCGTGGGTTCAATGTTTGAAATATTGAATAAATTACATTTTACTTAAATGCTTGTACTGAAACATTTTGCATTCTACCTGTGATAAAACTGTGCAAGATGTTTTAAGTGAGTGATGGGCACTGGTAGGAAGCCTTTTAGCTGTGTTTATGATCAATTTGCACAATGCTGACTGTAAAATACATATTTTATGTATGGAAATGAAATATTTTGAGTTTTGTTATGGAATATGGTCATTGCATTACTTTGGGAGCTTTTTAACCCCCCTCAACACAACTCCACAAAGACACCCCATGCATCTGGCCCCCACTGTCCCCTTTTTTGCAAACTAAAATATGGTCACCCTATAGTTACTTTAAAAAAAAAGTCATCTGATTACGTTACTCATATTACTCATAATGTGTTACCCCTAACACTGATCACTGCTATTTTACTACTCAACTATGCACTAGAAACAGCAGATGTTTAAAAATCTTATACTGTAATAATCTTATAATATGCAGGCATCTAGTTGCATTAGCTTCTCACCATGTGAGACTATGTGGGTTAAACTGTGGATCATTTATTATTACATTGGCAGAACATGCATTTAGTGACTAAATCTTTCCAGCGGTGGACAGAACCGAAGTATTTTTTATTATTTTTATTTTTTTTTCTGTTAGGGGAGAGCTGGGACGATTGCAACACTTTTTGCATTTCCTCCAAACAGTGTTTGTGTTGGAAAGAGATTGTTTGTATTTGAAAACCAAATCTGCATAACAATAAACATCCTTCAGCACAATGTTTTGCTTTACCACTGATTAAAATTTTTTCTCTAAAATGGAAAGCTCATCTTTGGAGTTAGATAATGTGGCCTCTTAGTGTCTCCAAGTGGTCTTTTTTGGTATAGCACCTTGATTTTTTTTTTATTTATTAGTATGAAATTCTGTACAATTATAAATGCATAAATGTATACAATGCACTGTATTTGTAAACTACGGAGCCCCTTAAGGGACATGGTGGTGAAAAAAATCAGAGTGAGTGAAAAAAAAATCAGGGTGGGAGGAAAAATATTTTTCAGATTTTTTTGCGTTCTCTCGCAAAACTTTGCGTTCCCTCGAGAAATTTTGCGTTCCCTCGCAAAACTTTTGCGTTCTCTCGCAAAGAATTTTGCATTCTCTCGCAAAACCAGTTGAGTTCGGACAAACACTATCTGTTAACTTTACCGCTTGTAGTGGTTCCTACATTGCACGTTCGCAATTGAGCGACTCATAGAGTTTGATTCTGAACTTGGACTCAAGTAGGCTATTATATAAATACATCAAGGCACGAATTTGGGACATTCTAAAATGTAAAACACTGTAGTACCAAGTTCAGTACACACCTTATATACCAGAATAGCTCAGTATATAAACGTAACCCGCTAAATTGCACGTTAAGCGTATCCCCCAGAAAGAAAACTTAACGGGATAATAGAGTATAAGGCCGAACTCGGTATACAGTTTGTCATACATTTTAAATGTAGGAAAGCAGGTAAGCCCCGAATATGAACAGAAAGCTCTAAATTGCATGTTAAGCCTTTTCCTCCAATAAAGAAAACGCGGCTTTATGAAGACGTTGATAAAAAAAGACCAAATATGGAATTATTAAAAATATATCCAATGTACCTTAGCTTAATATAAGAAGACAATGATATAAAAAGCCAACATTTTATGTTTTATTAAAAATAGGCAATTAATGAAGTAATCTATTAAACTAGTGGTTCTCAAACGTTCCAGTAGGTGGCGGCATGTCACTGTCGTAATGAGCAAGGCGTCGCGTCATTCATTCATTCATTCATTCAATAACTAAGCAAATGGTTGTAGTTATGAATGGGTTATTAATCACGGACTCTCCGAATGGTTCAAAGCTGCAGATTAATTCAGCAACGAAACACCGCTGTTGCTTGGAGACACCCCAGTTCTGTTGCGGATTTTGTTGGAACTATTATTATTTCGTTGAATATAACAAACATCATGTGTTTAAAATGTAGGCTACATTTAAAATGTCACTTAATATTACCCTTTTTGTTGAACTGCTATGTTAAATAAATGTTGCATTTGCAGTCGTTTGGATATTGCATTCTCCTATTTTAAACATGAAAAACAATAACTCGCACAGGGTATTTTTCTGTATGGAAGACTGTATTTTATATATATGTTTTTTTACAGTTTTTATATTTCAGCTATTTGATCGCGCCGGCGCCTCGCAGCCTGATCATTATTAAAATAATACACAGGATCACCCAAACAGATACAAAGTTACACTAGTTTGCTGTGCAGTGCGGGGAACTGAAATAGCCTAGGCTATGTGTGTTTATAATGTTGGTATTATAACATACGCTGTAGGCCTGCTGGTAGTATTATTTCTGAATAAAATGGGACTAATAGGCTACGTGACTTATTTGTTTTATTTTTCCTTTCAAAAACTTATTTATTTATTTATTTTTTTTTAACAAGCAGCAAACAAATTAACCATGGTTACTATACTTAAACCATTGTAACTACAAATACCGTCTTAATTCGTCCATTAGCTTCCCTTAAGCGTTTTCTGTGGGGAGAAAAGAGATTAACAAGTTGCATTTATGACTGCTTTATTGAGAGTAATGCTAAGGGATTAATAACAAATTTTATGAGTATGAATAGCATTTATTAATACCGAATTGTGCCTCCGCTGTCACTGTTTTAGTACATTAATCCACATTAAGCGTTTTAGGATTTTCCCAAATCGTGCCTGAAACTATAAGCAATTAAATGACTGTATTTCTATAATAGGCCACTTGAGTTCAAGTTCAGCATAAAACTTATATGAACCGCTCCGTTGTGAACATACTGAGCTGAGTAAACAGGAAGTGTTTGTCCGAACCCAACCGGGTTTGCGAGAGAACGCAAAAGTTTTGCGAGAGAACGCCAAAAAATCTGAAAAATATTTTTCCTCTCACCCTGATTTTTTTTTCACTCACTCTGATTTTTTTCACCACCATGTCCCTTAAGGGGCTCCGTAGTAAGCTATATGTAAAACAATGAACTCCAGTCAATTACTATAATATAGTTTTATTTGGAAATGAACACAACTAATATGAATCCCACTTGCACATAATGTATCACTGTAAGTGTTGAGTCTTCAGGTTGTTCAAGGCTCATAAGAAGCTGCTGTATCTTCAAGTTGTTGTGGGTGTTTCTTACTTCCATCACCAAAAACCTTTAACAGGCCTAAGAATACATTAGGAATATTTAAAACAACTTAATGTACTCATGGGAAAAGAGCATTATGATATGTTTACAAAGTGTATCGTGTTTTACATATGGAGTCATGCTATACATTTAACTGTAACTCACCTATTATCCCAAAAACTAGAATAGCACTGATCAGACCAAACACCAGTGTAACAGTCTGAATGGGAACAAAATCTAAATTACAAAAAGAAAATGAAACATTGTTAAATGAAATTAAAAAAAAACAAAAAACAAAAAAAACACAACAATCGGCAAATAAGACATAAATGATAAGATAAATCATAAGATATTGCTTTACAGGAATTAGGTGGCTTAAACTAATATCATCACTGATGTACCTGCGCATGGCTGACAGAGTTGACTGATGTTCAGATGTTTGGTCTGGTTGCTGATGTTGTTGTTGATCACACAGCTGTAGGTGTTTTTATCCGGATATTCAACCTCCAGAGGTAAAGAGAGACTGATGCTGAGATCAGACACACTGATGCTGGAGATTAAACTGTTTCCTTTGCACCAGGAGAGAGTCACATCACTCACGTTCACCACTGAACAGAGCAGTGAACATTTAGACACTGATGAACTTTCAGATGATGAAGAACATTGTGAAGTGTCTCTGATAATGACAGGAACAGGAACAGCTGAAAAATATCAGAGGATGAAAAGATACCTGTCAAAATTTTGCTGAGATCTCTTAGTCAACACACACAGAGTAAAGTACTTTTTTGTTATGTTTCATTAACTTCAAAATAGCAAATTGTGATTCAATGAATGATTATTTGTGGCAAAGATTTATGGTCAAAACAGATCTGGAGAGAACAGACCAAATTCTGTACTCACCATAGACAGTAACACTGAACGTTTTGACTGCTACTGCATTTATGGTGATCTCTGCTTTATAAAGTCCAGAGTCTGTGGTTCTAATGTTGGTGATGTTGACAGATCCAGTCTGACTGTCCATCTTCACTCTGTCTCTGAATCTCTCATCAGTAACATCACTGATATTTGCCACTCTGTTGATTTCAGCAATGACAATATCTGGGTTTTCAGGTCCAAACATCCACTCTATCACTGCATCATTTCCCTGTATGTCAGTATCAGTGTGTAGAGTGACAGAATCTCCCTCCATCACTGACAAAGTCTTCATTTCACCTGACACAACAGCAAACACCCCTGAAACACATTCATAAATTCTTAATTCTGAACCTTTTCAAACTAAGTGCAAGAACAGCATTTCGAACTGATTTTAGAATTGTTGGGGAAAATGCAGAAGGATGTGAAAAATCTGAAATAAACTTTTACTAACAAAAAATTAAAGTGACCAAGTTTCGCCTAAGAAATTATACTTTTATCTGCACTTTTATATTTTATTCCTGCAAACTTACATAACTGTAATAATTATTGTACTCATACTGCAAAACTTAAGTGAATATCTTAAAAATCTTAAAAACTTACCACTCAAAGGCGAGAACCATAAATGCAGCAAAATTAAAAAGGGAGTCATATTCATTAGCAGTGAGATGTGAGATGTGTCCAAAATTTCCGTTACAATCACCACAGACATTGCTTGAGGTTCCTATACAGGTCTGCTTTTTTTTTTTTTTTTAAATTTTGTTTAAACATCTTAACATTTTAAACCATTATTATTTAGGAAATATAGTTGGGCAAATTGATTTCATTCATGATTTCACTTTTATTGACTTTGTTTGACTATAAACCTGTTTTATTTAGAGAACAATGGACATAAGACCATGAGATGCATACATACTGATGATTGGACAAGATATTACTCACGAACTAAACAAATCAACCACACACGTCCATTAATAGACACACTAACAGGAACAAGTACCATTGTTCATCCAGCAGAATAAACTACATTCAACTCGTTGACCTTTTAGCTACACTGACCCAAATACAGCTCAGACCACAGCAGGTTTCTCTCAGGTTTCTCTCACAGCAGGTTTGACTCACAACCAAGTTTTATAGAATGCCTTCATATTTATGACCACAATAAGTAAATAAAATAATAATAATAACAGTGCAAAAACAGCAGCCAGAGGCGTAAACGGGTAAACAGCAAAAGTCCAACACAGGAAGTGATTTAGGGTGTGTTCACACTTGTAGTTCGGTTCTCTTGGTTCGTACTGACATTTCTGACGGCGAACCTAAAGATACCAAACCTAATGGCATAGTGATACGTTCACAAACTGATTGGTCGGGCTGACCAACATGTGAGATCATGTGATGATCACAGTGACATCACATCATTCTCATAGTGTGAGTAATATATGAGTTCATTGTTGAACAGGTTGAGAGGAGTCATTTCAAATATCAGTCACCAGGGGGCATTCTAGATCCTCTTTCTCAACACTATCACATTGGTCTCACATGGTGAGCTCACAGTATGAGTACAGGCTCAGCTAACAGATTTTTGTTATAAGAATGGTCTCTGACTTCCAGTGAACTGACGTCCAGCCACAGCCTTAGATGAAATCAACTGAAATAAAAGAATCACCGACTTCATGTATTATTAACCACTGACTTTATTTCTGTCAGACATCTACAAAAGTGCTTTGTCACACCCCTGGACTGTTTGTGTTGGTTTCTCCCTCATGTGCCAATATTTGGTTGTTCCTGTTCCTGTCCTTGTTCCTCCACCATGGCACCATGGCTGCCATCATGGCTGGGTCCCCACCTGGCTCCTCCTGCTCCGGGTCCCTTCTGTCCCCTCCTTGGTTCCTCTCTCTGTCTGATCCACCTTGGATCTCATCTCTGTGAACGTGTTTTCTAGCCTCCTGTTGTGTTTTGCCCCGTTGTGGATTGAATTAAAGACTTTTGAATTCATCATCATCTTTATGTGTATTTTTCAATGCATATTTGTGACACGCTTATTGAGAATTAACAGAGATTTAGATGATTTGTTTTATTTGACGTTACCATCATGGTGATTAGTGTTTGCTTTAGTTGGGCTCTTGACCCTCGACTTTATAACACATATCTTTTTTTGCTTGCTGTAACTGTGTTTGTAATGCACACAGAAAAGAAAACCGAAAAGAGACTTCAACCTGGTAATACTGACTTGTTATTGATGATAACAACACAGTCATGACCTAGATTTAGTATGTAGTTTTTGTGAGGTGTTATTAAGCTTAGGTTTTTAGTGATAATATCTCTGTGATTATACAGTGTAAGATCCAGCAGTGTCAATCACTTATAAAGGATTTAAAAAGCATGGTAAGACACAAACATTTTGAGCTACTGTGTTACTTAAAAACAAAGAGGCATCAAGAATCAGTGTATGAATCTCAACAGTGGTGACAATCAAAAGCTTCATGTCGCAATGCATGCTGGGCACCTATTTTCTGTGCAGTGAGGTGAACTTTGAACTCACATTGTAACCATAGTATGAGCACACATTGAGGGCGCTGTGAGGTTACACTTTTAGCTCACTTTGACCTCACATTGTGACCGCATCACGAGTATCCCGGGAGCTCATGGTGAGATCACAGTGAGATCAAATTGTTGACTAGGAAGATATTTTGTGGGGAGTCCTCTTAATAATTTTATTCTCTTGCATCCTGCACACACACGGGTCTCTACCTGCCCGCATTCACCCGTCTGTCCCACGCCCAGGTCTTTAATCCACAGAGTTGCTCTCTGTACCCAGTGCTTTCTTGAGAAGTTTTACCACTGCCGTGCTGCTCTTTCAGATGTTTTAAATTGGATGTGGAGTTTTTTTTTTGCAGATGAAGAGGTTTCATTTCCCCCTAATTGACAAGGCACAATAATGTTCTTGCCTTTGACAGAAATAAACTCAAAATAATGATTGTGTTTCCAGCTACAGAATGTGTGCTTTTCTCTCTCCATGCTGAGTTTGTTTTCATTGCTAGTATTTGCCTGGCAGGTGTTTAGCAGTCAAAGTAAAGTCTCAGTAGTCTTGTGTGCTGCACCCTTTTTTACAGTCTAGATAATAAAAAAACTGCATTCTGTCAGCAATAATGTAATGGAGCTGTAACGTATAGAAACCTTGACTTGTAACTGTAATCTAATTACTATTTTGAAAATTATAACACGTAAAATTACTCTGTTACTAAAAAAGGAATCAAATTACAGTAACACGTTACTGCCCAAAACCGTTGTTGTGTGCACATATGATTTTATTTCTATCACCTGCAAACTCTACTAAAAGGCACTTTACCTCCTTGTTGCTCCACCTCTGCTCATTTAGTTTTGGATACACCACTTGTTCCCTTCGTGAAATAATGTCACATAGCATGACATCTTGTCACTACATCCTGTTTTGGTTTGTTTAGAAACATTTGGTCCATGTTATGTTCATTTTAATGGTCCCGGTTATTTGGTGCACACAAGGGTTCAGATGGCAGCATTCACACTTACTCAAATGAATCGCACTAACAGAGCAATTCAGAGTTCATTTTAATCAAACCAAACATGGCAAGTGTGAACTCACCCTAACAGAGGTAAACACTCAGAATTGTCAACGTGAATGATGAACAAGACTGTGCATGTAGCACGTGTGTCAAATAATATGCACTTGCTGCAAATATTAACTTCAGACCAGTAGGTTCGGCTATGGAGATGTAAATGAAACAACTTTTGCTTTTTGAAAGGAAATAACTTTGTATTGAAAATAAATGGATTCCCTTTGGGCAATAAAACAAAATAAATCAAGTGTTCACAGTATTACAGTGTCAGATCGAATGTTAAATCACAATAACAGAGAATTAAAGATATTCACTGACTAATCTGGGTGCACCCAATACTAGGACATTTAGTTAGAATGCAACTTTTCAACATTAAATGTTCAGGTACCGATTTGACAACTTCAAATAAAATAAAAATAAAACAAAACAAAAACAACCCTTTGGTATCCAAAAGGATAATTCAGAATAATGATTCAATGGATTTTGTTCAATAACTCTGTTTTGTTCAATGCATTCAGTTCTGTAAATTCACTGTGAAAAGTTAATTTCAGAAAAGTCTGTTTTCCTTTTTGATTTAGAACCCAAAATCAAAACAAAGATTCATTTCGTTGAAATTGACTCCTTAGATTCACTTCAAACAACTCAGTTCAGAAAAGTTCAGTTTGTTTACTCCAATTCGGGAAAAAAATGAAGATTCACAGTCAGTTCATCGAGTTCAGTTCGTTTGAGTCGGAATCGATTCACAGTGAAAAGATTCGTTTTCACAGTTTCTAGAAAACTCCGTGTGGCACAAAAACCGAAGAAAAAGCGGTTCCGTCTCCACAAAACAAAATGATTACTTTGAGCAGTCTCTCAAGAAAAGATGATCGGAATATTCCTACCCCGTTCCTGGGTTAGTTTAACTGTTTCACCTCAATCAGCATTCGTCTCGTGTGGGTTGGCTCGCCATCTTGCATCATCTTCTAACTGGAAGGGACAATTCCAGCATGGAAAAAAAAACTTGACCTGCACGTATACAGGCGAGAATAAGTTCACAAACATATCAAGACTCTCCGTGTCTAGTTCGGTAACAGAACTATTAGCATGTTAGCTTGTAAACAGCAACATTTCCGCTGTTAATTCAACACTCGGTCATCATTATTACTCAACGTGAACATCTCAAACTCATATACATGTAACTGATCGACTAAGAGACATATTTCAACTTGTAATGAACAAAAATCATTAAAATCACATTGTTAAAAAAAAAAAGTAAGTTTGCATCTTCTCTCTCACAGTTACATCAATACACATCTAATTACATAAAACATTTCTTACACATTGCAAAATGTGCACTTACCAAAATCCAAAAATAAAACAGATATCCCTGCATTTAATCTTCTACGACTCTTTCTTTCTTGATCTGAACTTCGCTGCCGCTCACCTCTTTGATTTCCCCCAAGAAAACTAAAATGGCTCTCCCCATTAGTGCCTAACGTGGTGGGGCGGGACTTCAACTTAACACGACAGGATTGGTTGATCACGGAGATGTCAATCAACTTACTGACATATAATCTTTTTAGATTTTATGATTTTTCTCACATCATATGATGAATTCTGCTTTTAATCATGAATTAATTTTTTTTAAAAAAAAATATGTATTGATTTATTATTAATAAATCAATATTCTAAATTATACAGGGTTACATCCTCCCCTCTTAAAGGTAAGCAAGTCTCTTTGCGTCTTGTCCGTTACTTAACTCTGTAGTGAACTCTTGGCAAATTAGCTTTTTGGTAAGTCAGCAAGACTCATCGAATTAATCACTGCCTCACTCAAGGACTGAAACAAGTTTTGGACTACTGATGTAAGAGGATTACCCAACTGTGGATAATGGAATTTCATTGGAGGTTTCGGAATTCTATTTGATCGTCTTTGGTTAATATTTGCACTTGTTTTTGCATTTTCATTAACCTCTTGTTCTGTTCTTTCTTTCAGATTCTGGACGTCTACGGACATATTTATCTCATCCTCACCACCAGTTGGATCTAGTGATGGCAAGTATCCTCCTTCAGTTTCATTTCCCGTTGGTATAGTTTCTTGGATTTCAGAAACTGTAGATTCATTCCCTTCTGTTTCCTTTTCAAGGCTTTCATCTAGTGCATGTGTGTTTTCTGGATTGTTCACAGTCTGAGGTAATTCTGTTTCTTGAGGTAAGTCAAGGTTCTGAGATGAATCAGATCTCTGAGGCAAATCCTTTTCCCTTCTATCGGCCCCTTTTGACTTGATGTCATATGCATAGGTTATTCTCGTTTCTCCAGCAGGAATCCTACTGAATATGCAGATTTCATCCTCGGAATCTGACTGTTCCTTATCACACAGTTCTCTCTTTCTTTGACTCCGTGTTTTAGGCTTGGGGATGTTTCCTGGATCAGGATCAGGTACAATTTCCTTGGTGGTAGTAAGGAACCCACAGGGTAATAGTAAATCCCTGTGCAACACTCGCACAGAAGCACTCCCATCCTGGGAACGGACCTTATACACTGGTAGGTCTCCTACTCTTTCGACTACTATATGGATGGAAGGTTCCCACTTGTCTGCGAGTTTATGTTTTCCCCTGATCCGGACGTTCCTCACTAGGACTTTATCTCCAACTTCAAGAGTTGACTCCTTCACTCGTTTATCAAATCTGTCCTTATTCCTCATTGCAGACTTTGAAGAATTTTGAGTGGCAATTCTGTAACTCTCTTGAAGTCGAGCTCTAAGATTTTGGACATATTTAGAATGTGACTCGTGGATAGGTTTTTCTACAGGTAGCCCAAAAGCTAAATCCACCGGCAATCTGGGCTGCCTTCCAAACATGAGTTCATACGGTGTGAATCCCGTTACCTCGTTTCTTGTGCAATTATAGGCATGCACTAATGGTTTCACGAAATCATGCCAATGTGACTTGTCCTGCTCCTTCAAGGTACCCAGCATGTTTAAAAGGGTTCTATTGAAGCGCTCTACAGGATTACTGCGAGGGTGATAAGGAGTCGTCCGCACTTTGTGAATTTTTGCCATCTCGCAAAGTTCTTTGATAAGTTTAGATTCAAAGTCAGCTCCTTGATCACTTAATATCCTCTCTGGGAAACCATAATGGACAATGAATCCATCCCAGAGGCACTTAGCTACCGTCTTTGCTTTCTGGTTGCTGGTGGGTAGAGAAACTGCGTACTTTGTATAATGATCTGTCATAACGAGTACATTCTGAATATTACTTTGATCGGGTTCAATGGAAAGGAAATCTATACAGAGCAATTCAAGGGGTCGTGTCACCTGGATATTGACCAGTGGGGCAGACTTCTCAGGCATGGCTTTCCGTTTAACACACTGTTCGCATGTCTTGACCTTCCTCTCAACGTCAGCACTCATCTTTGGCCAATAAAAGCGAGATCGGACAAGGTCGAGAGTACGGTCCACTCCCATATGGCCCATCTGATCGTGCAAACTCTCTAACACCATAGCACGAAACTTCACAGGTAACACCAATTGATAATTTGTTTGATCGTTCCATTGCCGCCGTCTGTATAGAACTCCCTCCTTAAGTTCCAGCCGACTCCACTCTCTCAGCAACAAGGGAATGTCTGGACATTCATATCTCACTGCACGACACGGTGGTTGACCTTGTTCCATGTGACTGATGACTTGGTTCAGAGTAGTGTCTTCTCTTTGTTCTCGCTGCAGGTTTACTCCAGTTAAATGAAGTACTGCCGATGTATCTCCAATCATTTCTTGAGCAAAACATCCAGGAATAGCCTCCTGTTCCATTGTCAAGGACTCCATTAGAGCAACAGGAGTTCCGTCTTCCTGCTGTACTAGATGTTTGTCACACACAACTTGGACAGCAACACAGTCTATAATGACACCTTTACCTTCACCCAGGTGCTTGTTGGCGAATTGCTGAATGCGTTCTTGCTCTTTTTGTGATACCATGTCATTTATAAGCTCACCATGTGGACGTCTTGATAACCCATCAGCGTCTTGATTTTGTTTCCCAGATCTATAGATCAGGCTGAAAGAGAAAGTCGCCAATGCTGAGAGCCAACGATAACTTATGGCGTCAAGCCTCGCAGAAGACAGGATGTATGTGAGAGGATTACTGTCAGTTATGACAGTGAAGTGGTTGCCGTACAAGTAGTCAGAGAATTTTTCTGTAACTGCCCACTTTAAAGCGAGAAACTCTAACTTATGGGCCGGATATCGGGATTCACTTCTTGAAAGACCCCTGCTGGCAAAGGCTATGACTTTACTCTCCCCATCCTGTTCCTGATATAATGCAGCGCCAACGCCTGTGGTGCTCGCATCCGTGTGAAGGATGTAAGGTAAAGTCGGGTTGGCAAAACCAAGCACAGGAGCACTGGTAAGTTTGGAAACGATGGTATCAAATGCTTCATCACAGTCTTCTGTCCATCGACTACCGAATGACTCCCTTGGGTTGAAATACTTTCCTTTTATCTCTCCCTTTTTTGGTTTACGATTCAGTGGGGCATATCCAGCAGTTAGGTCATTTAGGGGTTTCACTATCTTAGAATAATCACGGATAAATCGTCGATAATATCCCGCAAATCCCATAAATGACCTCAACTCTCTCAGGTTTTTGGGTTTTGGCCAGGTCTTAAGGGCACTTATCTTTTCAGGATCAGTCTGGACGCCTGTTTCTGATATAATATGGCCTAAATACCGGACAGAAATTTGGAAGAATTTGCACTTTTCTGGGGACAATTTTAACCCATATTCTCTCAGCCTTGTCAGTACTTTTAAAAGTCGCTCCTCATGCTCCTCGGGAGTTCGGGAGAAAACAATCAAATCATCGAGAAAAACCAAGACTTCGGTAAGATGCAGATCTTCCATGCACTTCTCCATTAATCGTTGAAAAGTGCTTGGTGCATTTGTGATACCTTGGGGCATCCTATTAAACTCCCAAAACCCTAACGGGCATGAGAAAGCGGTCTTGTACTTGTCAGATTCTTCCATTTCTATCTGGTAATAACCAGATTTTAAGTCCAGAACTGAGAACCATTGTGAACCCGATAAAGCAGAAAATGACTCTTCCAGGTTTGGCAAAGCGTAGGAATCTTTCACAGTTTGTGAATTTAACTTTCTATAATCCACACATAGTCTTACATCACCGTTTTTCTTGCGTACGACAACGATCGGGGATGCAAAGGGAGACTCAGACTCTCGGATTACTCCAGTCTGTTTTAACTCTTGTAAGTGCCGTCGAACAGCTGCAAGATCATGGGGGTGAATAGGACGTGCTTTTTGTTTAAATGGGGTTTCATCAGAAAGCTTAATGTGATGTTTGACTTTGGAAGTTCGACCGAAGTCAAGATCGTGTTGAGCGAACACATCAGACATATCATTAAGTTTCTTACTGATTCTCTCTCTCCATTCTTGGGACAATGGGGAGTCCCCAAACTCAAAAGCAATCAGTGACTTGGTGCTGCAGCGACTACTAGGCACAGAATCCATCTCACGTTCTTGAGGAAGTACATTTTCAATTGCATGCACCTCAGCGACGACAACATTGGGCTGCAAGACTACATCGCGATTAGATTCATTCCGTATCTGGACAGTCCACTTTTGCTGAGGAACAGATGCCACTTGGACTACACTATTTGGGAAAAGAATACCCCCAGGAAGTGATGACGTTATGGGAGGCTCTAGGAGAACAAAGTCTTTGACAGGTAAACAACTTATACTTGCTTTACCACAGAGAGCAACTGTCTGTTTTGCTGGAACGATCACAGGTTCTTTACTTTGTAGTCTCACTAACCCAAGACATCCATTGGTAGTCAGATTGTGCCGTAGTTCAAGAGTTTTTAGTACGGCATTGTATCCATATCGTGGAGAACAGACTTCAGGATGATCCGAGCCAGAACATTCGGCATACAAGGAATCAAGGGTGTTAGTCCCGATTAAAACTTGAGATGGTTTCCCAGGGTTAAAATCAGGAACGATTAACGCAAGTGTGGAAATTTCAACTTCAGATCCTACCATGTCTTCTGGAAAGGTGATGGGTATCTCAATATATCCTTTATATGGAACTGGTTGACCATTGGCACCACTGACCTCAAGCAGATGATTCAAAGGCTTAATAGGGTGATTAGTCAAACAAGTTTGATAAAAGGACCAAGGAACGGTGGTCACTTGTGACCCTGTGTCAAGCAAGCAATGACATTCGGTTCCTGAGATCTTAATTTGTGCAGTACACTTGGATCCTACTAATCGTTGTATACTTGATCGAGGGTGTGCAATGAATTTACGGTGCACTTTTGAATATTTTTCTTTGGGACGGCTTTTGGGTTCACTAGCTCCAGTTTGTCCCGCAACTGGAACTCCTAAACGTTTAAAGAAGCTGCTCCCACATGACTGTTCTCTCTGTCCCACTCTTGCTGTTTCAATCGCAGCTCGTCTCGTTTCTTTTCAACTAGCTTAGAATTGGGAGGATTTTCACAGACAACAGAGATGTGGCAATCTTCTCCACACTTAAAACAGTAACCAGGACGTGGTCTGCCTTTTACAACAGGACCACCGGTTGACTTCACTGGTTGCTTAGCAACAAGCTCTAGAGTGGTAGAAGGTGGTACAGTCTTTTGCTTAGGTTTGACAGTCTTTCTGGGCTTTGAGATGGTCAATGAAGTTAACTGCTCTTTCAGCTCAGCGATTTGCTTCTTTAACTCTGCTGTCTCAGACAACAACCTGGACTCAGGAGGGGATTTACTTGAAATGGCAGTGTCTTGGCTGTAAGCATGAGCAGGTCTAGGGGATGGATGCGGTTTCTGCTTATAAACACCAATGTGGCTTCTCATTCGCAGCAATTTCTGTGCACTCTTGTCTTCTCTGGTTCTGATGGAACGCAATAAGTCTTGGAATTCGATAGGGTCATCTCTATGAGTATCAAGATGGAGTTCAGAAATAAGGGCATCATCCCAACAGCCTCTGCAAAACTGTCGTAGAAGATGATGGTTAGTTTCTGATGATTTAATTCCACCTCCCCTGACTGCCTTGCTCAGAGCGACTTGAAGTCTCTGGAGATAGCTGGATGCTTTTTCTCCATCATTCTGAAAGGTGTTCATAAATTTTGAAAACAACTCATCACCATCTTCGATTGCACCATAAGCTGAATCGAGCATATTGAGGTAAGCTCTGGGAAAAGCACGAGGCCCTAATGACTTGACAATATCCGTAGCAGGAGGTAAAAGACTCTCCATGATTCTCCTCACTCTTTGTAAGTCAGACACGGAAGGGTCATCAATAAGTAATTCAACATTACAACGCCAAGTGTCATAGTCAGATTCATTACTGGGCTGGGGAATTCTCCCTGAGAAAGGACGAAGCCTCACTACAGCAGTGGATGGAATTGCCGAAGCGACTTCACTTTTAACTATATGCTCCACAATAACCTTCTGCACCTCTGCTGGATTGAATTGGACATGACTCATGGTACCTGACAACCGTCTGTCAGACCTTGGCAAGTCATCATGATCAAGTGCTGGCTCTTTGAGAACAGAATTTGGGCTCTGGGCATTCATTTTAGAAGCATTCTGCTCTTTACTGGAGTTGAGCTCATTAACTGCAGCTTCATCTTCATCCACCTCTTCGGGAATTAAGGAACTTGAGATCTGGGAGAGTTCTTCTCGCAATAAAGCATTAAAGGATTTTCCACTCAGCTTAGCAATGTTTTTCAGGGTAGATAAGTAAGAAGTGGTAGCATCAGAACTCTCTTCCCAAGAATAGACACTGCTCAGGGCTCTTATCTGGTAAGTCAAGCCTGGGTTTTCTTTGCTTGTGTAGCTAAGAGGTAGATAAGGACTTATTGATTCAATGGCCGATCCAGAGCTATACTCTACGATGGTATGGTCATGATATTTGGACTCTGGATTGTCAACGGGAATGACTCTTGCGATGGATCCATGACGTTTTAGAAGATCAAGAACCCCTTCGTCTTCGAGAGTGCTTACTGGTCCGTTTACTAGAAGGGCAGTAACAATTTTGACACTTTCCTTTTGTACTACTTCCATGTCTGTAATGTCAATTGTCTTGTAAATTGTAAATCTTGTAAAATAAACTGAATGTCTCTTCTGTTAACTGCTACTTTTCTTTTAAATTCCTATAAATATAATGTAAAGAAAGCTATTAATTACATCTCCTGGCTGGCTCGCCACAATTTATGTAGCACGTGTGTCAAATAATATGCACTTGCTGCAAATATTAACTTCAGACCAGTAGGTTCGGCTATGGAGATGTAAATGAAACAACTTTTGCTTTTTGAAAGGAAATAACTTTGTATTGAAAATAAATGGATTCCCTTTGGGCAATAAAACAAAATAAATCAAGTGTTCACAGTATTACAGTGTCAGATCGAATGTTAAATCACAATAACAGAGAATTAAAGATATTCACTGACTAATCTGGGTGCACCCAATACTAGGACATTTAGTTAGAATGCAACCTTTCAACATTAAATGTTCAGGTACCGATTTGACAACTTCAAATAAAATAAAAATAAAACAAAACAAAAACAACCCTTTGGTATCCAAAAGGATAATTCAGAATAATGATTCAATGGATTTTGTTCAATAACTCTGTTTTGTTCAATGCATTCAGTTCTGTAAATTCACTGTGAAAAGTTAATTTCAGAAAAGTCTGTTTTCCTTTTTGATTTAGAACCCAAAATCAAAACAAAGATTCATTTCGTTGAAATTGACTCCTTAGATTCACTTCAAACAACTCAGTTCAGAAAAGTTCAGTTTGTTTACTCCAATTCGGGAAAAAAATGAAGATTCACAGTCAGTTCATCGAGTTCAGTTCGTTTGAGTCGGAATCGATTCACAGTGAAAAGATTCGTTTTCACAGTTTCTAGAAAACTCCGTGTGGCACAAAAACCGAAGAAAAAGCGGTTCCGTCTCCACAAAACAAAATGATTACTTTGAGCAGTCTCTCAAGAAAAGATGATCGGAATATTCCTACCCCGTTCCTGGGTTAGTTTAACTGTTTCACCTCAATCAGCATTCGTCTCGTGTGGGTTGGCTCGCCATCTTGCATCATCTTCTAACTGGAAGGGACAATTCCAGCATGGAAAAAAAAACTTGACCTGCACGTATACAGGCGAGAATAAGTTCACAAACATATCAAGACTCTCCGTGTCTAGTTCGGTAACAGAACTATTAGCATGTTAGCTTGTAAACAGCAACATTTCCGCTGTTAATTCAACACTCGGTCATCATTATTACTCAACGTGAACATCTCAAACTCATATACATGTAACTGATCGACTAAGAGACATATTTCAACTTGTAATGAACAAAAATCATTAAAATCACATTGTTAAAAAAAAAAAGTAAGTTTGCATCTTCTCTCTCACAGTTACATCAATACACATCTAATTACATAAAACATTTCTTACACATTGCAAAATGTGCACTTACCAAAATCCAAAAATAAAACAGATATCCCTGCATTTAATCTTCTACGACTCTTTCTTTCTTGATCTGAACTTCGCTGCCGCTCACCTCTTTGATTTCCCCCAAGAAAACTAAAATGGCTCTCCCCATTAGTGCCTAACGTGGTGGGGCGGGACTTCAACTTAACACGACAGGATTGGTTGATCACGGAGATGTCAATCAACTTACTGACATATAATCTTTTTAGATTTTATGATTTTTCTCACATCATATGATGAATTCTGCTTTTAATCATGAATTAATTTTTTTAAAAAAAAATATGTATTGATTTATTATTAATAAATCAATATTCTAAATTATACAGGGTTACATGCAGGTGTATGATGACAGGCTAGGCCTGCAAATGCATGAGCTGATGATGCAGTTTGGTCCAATTAAAACAAACTCTGATGAGAGAGCTCTATTAGTACAGTTCACTTGAATAAGTGTGAACACTGCCTTCTGAGTCATGTTAGTGACTCAGAGAAGCGTCAGTTGGCCAGTACTGAACTGTGAAAGTTTTCACAAATCAAAATTGTGACGTAATTGAATCAGTGAAGGGTTAACTGTGAATTGCTCTGTGAAATTAGTCACAAATCAGAATAGTACATAAGGGCTCAGGAAGGATCAGCTGACAAAAAATATACTGTGAAACATTTCCTCGTACGTGAAACGTTCATTAGAGATGTATATGATTTATTTAAGGGCTTGAAACCGTTATTCACAGGAACAGCACCGTGTGACATTATGATAGAAGAAAAACAGAGCAGAGCATAAAGAAACACTGTTACGCAATAAATAGCGATTGTGAAAGTTTTTACAAATAGAGTTTGACGTAAAAACAATGTTTTTTGTATTGGAGCAGTCTGCGTGTTTAATGGTAAAACACGTTAAACGCGAAGAGCGCCTATTTTTCACATTCCTTACTATAGCGGACTTACCAAGGGGGTTATGGACAAGCTGGTTCAGATGACATTGGTTTCAGTCTGCTAAGTTTCCAACTTTCGGAGCTATAAGCATTATAAAATTAAGAGTTGCATCGAAAAAAAAAAAACTGATTTCGGCCAAAAGGGACAGCATCACCAGAATTCACAAATCATGGAGAACGACATTCGGGATTATTTGCATGTTTTTGACAGCCCGCTGTGTATTTATAGCCAAAAGAAATCCGAATATCAAACCGCAAACTATCTTTACTGCGGTATATTGAACGCAAACAGCGTACGCTGTTCTGTGTTCGCAGCGTCCCGCGGATAGGCTGTTTTCATTCGAATCAAAGCGTAAATGACGTAACCAGCTTGCCCGACGTTGACCGTGTTAATCATTGCTGTCTATGGGAGGGTCAGAGAGCTGTCAGAATTTGTGCTCCGAAGATGAACGAAGCTTTTACGGGCTTGTAGCAACATGGGGGTAAGTGATTACTGACAAAATTTCCATTTTGGGGTGGAGTAGCCCTTTAATATCATGTATGATCTACTTCATACAGCAACTTTTTTGAACACATACAACACTTTATTATTTATTTATTTTTTCTTTTTTTCTTTTGAGGTGATAACTGAAACCCAAGGTCAAAGTGAAGGATTTGGTTAGTTTTTTCATCCTGCTGTGGGTGAGACTTTGTGGTTCTTCACTGTATGTAGTTTCATATATTTATATTTTGCATTTACTGAACACACAGTCAGCCTGTGATAGCGGTTTGCTACATTTACCTAATATATGATTTAATGATAACATATTGTGCAATATCAATTGCAGTTTCATGTTAAGCAGAGACCTTTTTTTTAATATGGGGGACAGGCAGTTATCAGTTAACTACTGCTGGTAATTAATATCTATGGTGACATCATCTATGATCTACTTCATACAGAAACTATTTTTAAAGATCTGTCATACTTTTTTTTTTCTTTTGAGGTGAAGAAAATAGTGGTATCTGATACACAAGGTCAAGGTGAAACATTTGGTTTACACATCCTTTGTGGTTCTTTGTTTGTATAATACAAAGCCAGTAAAACATTATGTATAAATTCACAATGAGTCACAAGCATTGTATGATGAAAATCCAGAGAAATTACATTATTGATAGCAAGTAAAAGGTCTATCAAATGCATTTGTTATATGTTATATGTTGCAGTTAAGAGACAAATAAGCTGTGACACTCAGGGAAGTATTATTTATCCCACTTGTACAAAATGTATCAGTGTTTGTGTTGAGTCTTCAGGTTGTTCGAAAGTCATAAAAAGCTGCTGTAAGTCTTCTAGTTGAGGTGGGTGTTTGTTACTGCCATCAGCAAAAAACCTTTGATAGGCCCAAGAATACTAAAAAAGAAATAAATAAATAAAAATAAATTTCAATCTCAAAAGCAACCATTAACCAGGCAGGAGCATTATATTTAAAGTTTAAGAAAAGCAACTCACCTATCATGACAATGGCCAGAATGGCAAAAATCAGACCAAATATTAGAGTATGATTCAGCTGTGTTTTCTGCTCAATATGATGTACTACTGTGTGATTATGACACTTAGTTAGTTGTGTTGGAACTATAAATAAATGCAGTATGTAGTATACATTATATATGACATTCTTATGAAGCAATAACTGAAGTATCACTTACCAGTGATGTGTAGTCTAGTGCCATTGCTAAAATGTGCTGTTCTGTCTATGTTTGTACAGTAATAACTTCCTAAGATGTCAAAAGTGACATTATTAATGAACAGACGATGATTAGACTGCACTTCTGTTTGAATCTATTATTGAAGTTAAATGTTGCTGGTGGGTTTGAGAAGGAGCATAATATCAGAACTGGAGGATCTGGTGGATCCACTAACAACCACATCACCTCCTTTACATCGAGATCACAGTTTATAGTCACATTTTGACCCAAATGTAATAATTGATCTGTTAACGCCTCTGCCACTTGCCACCATATGAAAAGATCTATGAAAAGAAACAATAATCACACTTCTAAAAAAAACTTTATGGAGTATCCTGACTATCAAATAATATTCAAAGGATAATAAACTCACAGATCTGGAGCTGCATAATCCTCATTTTGTTAAAACAATTGGTCGAGCGCTTCAGCGTGATGTTGTCTTGTGTGTTTCACACCCCCGTTGGAGATTTTTTACCTTTGAGCTTTAAATAGCAGAGGAAGTTGAAGTTATATTTGCTCTGACCACACACATAGCCTTTTATTGTTATATACACCATTTGGAATTATGTTTGTAAAATTGTATTGCTTTATTATGTTTTACAGCAAATGTACACCAAGTGGCGCCAAAATGAGTTTTATATTCTAAATAATATTCTATTGCGATTTATGTATATTTACAACAGAAGCATGTGTCAGGAAATATGTGTCAAACACACACACACACACACACACACACACACACATAAATATCTAGTCTGTATACATCAAAGACCTTAGCAACTAAAACACATCACGCCAGTACAAACTATGATTACAACACAGACTTAAACAGCTATGCTTTATCAACACTGTTATTTTACTGTGAAGTTGCTTTGAAACAATTTGTAGACCTATTGTTTAAGGCACTATATTAATAAATGTGACTAAAACAGCTGTGAAATGGCTCTGTGTGAGCAAATAGAAATAGGCATTAATTAATTAAGTGTGGGGGGAGGGTGTTACCAGCTGTGACTCACAATGAAACAGTTTACAACATAGCCCACCGCACAGAATACTGTGTCCCACAATACAATGAACTTGAACTTTCATTCTCAGAGTAAAATATTTCTTGAATGTCACCAGTGATTTTTGGCTGCCATTTCTGTGATATGTGATGATGCCCCAGTGGAAGAGCTGCTTGTGAGCTATCTTTCCCTGGTGCTGCATCATCATTGGCTTTGCCAATTGTCGAGCACATTACACGTACCTCCTCAGGTGTTTGCTCCTTACAATAAAGGCCTTGTATCTGCAGAAGCAACACGCCACCTTATGAGGCAGCAGGTGGGAAGAATAGAGGCAGATGTTATTAAATACATTAGCGTCCTCTGTTTAACACCTTGCAATTCATGGCAAGGTGTATGTGGAGGCAAGACAGGCCTGTGAAATCCACCCAGTCTCCGCTCAGCAGTGCTGCTGGAGTGTGGTGTTCCAGGACTCCAGGCCTGCCTTTTAAGTGGTATATCCTGTGCCAATTTAGTTCTTCACCCAAGTTCTCTAACACCTCTGGGCTGTTGAAAGATAACCAGAAACAAGGCTAGAAGCAAGTCTGGCTCCCTAGTTTATGCTTCCCCTCCAAGGAGTAGGGGACAGAGGAGAAGCGATGCCAAGAAAAGTAGGCACAGCCTTAGAGAGAAGACTGCTGAAGATTTTTTTCTTTGTACTTACTGTACATCAGGCTCTGAGACTGGTCTGCTGATGTAAGAGTTGAATGTCACAATAATCACAACTCCTCATCTCAGCACTGCAGAGGTAAGAAATTTGGTGGCACTGAGATGTTGTACCTCTTCTGGTTCCAGTTGCTTTCTTTAACTGGAGTAGAGTCTTGAGATTGAAAGAAGATAAAATAATCTTCTCTTTTGAGCTCCTTCCGTGCCTCTAGCCAGAGATTGGCAACTTCAGTCTTGGAGGGCCACCATCCTGCAGAGTTTAGCTTCATCCCTAATCAAACCCACCTGAACAAGCTAATCAAGGTCTTCAACAACACTAGACAGCTACAGGGAGGTGTGTTTAATTAGGGTTGGAGCTAAACTTTCCTTGCATTCCATTCGGAAGGGCTC
Organism: Labeo catla; assembly: GCA_012976165.1. Lineage (NCBI taxonomy): Eukaryota > Metazoa > Chordata > Actinopteri > Cypriniformes > Cyprinidae > Labeo > Labeo catla. The sequence continues at coordinate 24,429 of VONZ01001206.1, forward strand.
ATTCCTATGTCCTAAACCCTTCGAAAGGTTTACCCTCCAGAGTGAGGGCTTTTAAAGGTTAAAAGGAGTAGGGAACCAAACATTTTTTTTTAAGTGCCCATATGGAGGCACCGTCATCATGCAAAGAATCTGCACAAAAAATGATGGGGGCCCAAATGTTCATCAATTGTACACTTTAAAATCCTTCATTCTAAAGGGTCTAAAAGTGGCCAGTTTTGAGCACTTTGGTTTGGAATGACCCTTTATGGCCATGATTGTTTTTGCAAACTGCTGTAACTGCAGTTTTGCTGTGAAATTTGAAGTTAAAACACAGTACATGTAACTTATGTTTTTACCACGGTAACTGTAGTTGTACTGTGATATTTGAAGTTAAAACAGAGTAAACAGGACACTTACCATGTTTTTGCCACAGTAACTGTAGTTTTGCTGTGGCATTTTCGGTAAAAAAGGCACAATAACCACAACATTTATTATGCTTTTATTGCAGTATCTTTAGCTTGACTGTGATATGTGAGAATCTTCGGGGAGCGATCTCGACCCGGCACGAGGAAACACACCTCAGCAGACCTATCCAAATAAGCATAATGACATCACCAAATGGTTTAAGCACCATAGTTGCGGGAACTAAGACTCTCTCAACATCACAAGAATAAGTCACGAGAACTAAAACTTTGCAAACAGATGGCATTATGTTTACATTAAATGGCCAATACAATGTAGATCACCAGATATTAAACAGATCCTTAAATTTGTAATGCCACACTAGTTTTGATGTGCTTTTACGACAGATGCCACAGTAATCACTTCACTTACAATTCCATGCTTGTAATACCTTTTATTGTTAAAAAAAAAAGGAAAAAATATTTTTTAACCTCTTGCAGTTCATTCGTATCAGTTTTTAACTTCAACATTTTGCTCACAGATTATTATTAACATTCTCTATATAATTATATTACTTTTTTAGCTGAGAAGGCCTAAAGAAAGCAGTCAGCCCAGTCTTGTTTGTGGTGAGGTATTCATTTAGAAACAGAAAGCTGCAGAGGGAGACATTTGCAGTGGTAGGTCTGTTAGTTTTACCCTTTTATCAAACATTCCTGCTGTTATAATTTGCACAGCATTTGTTGTTTCTTAAACTTCTGCCCTGTATAAATACGCACACTTGCGGTTTTTGCACTTAACCCCTTGACTACTTATATGATGTATTTCCTATATTTGGCCCAAGTGTTGAAGTGAACATGAAAACCACAAGTGTGTGTAGAACTTCTCATTACCTGATGGGACACACTTATAGTGTGGTAAAAATGTGAGTGTTTACATGGATTTATTTTTAGTTTTAACTTTGCATTTTAAAATAAACTTCTAAATGTCTGTTCAGTATCTCCCTATAACAGATGGCAATTTAATTTGTGATGCTTCTAATTAAGTGATAAAAAGCAGTTGCAAATGATGTACTAAATAAATATACTTCTCTTTGCTCCAGTAAAATGTGCAACACTTTGTTTTACTACCAAATTATTTGTAATATCTAATTATTATAATTATTATTAATTTTTAACCAACATTGGGAAGGTTTCTGTGACCTCTCGCAAGATCTCACGATTTTTTCTAAAACACGATGCATGATGGGATACACTAAGCCTTTTGAGCAGAATTTAAAATGTTTTGGATTTAGTGTGTGTTAAGAGCAGTGCGGTTTGGCATTATTTAGGCCTGGGACAGTCTTGTGAACTTACTTCCTGTCACATGCATGTGCTATCAAGTGGCCAAGAGCACAAGTGTGGGTATTTGGACTGGGTAAAAGTTTTAAAAATGCCCCATTAGTACATCAGTCTTAATAATTCAATAATTCAATTCAACACTAGTATGATATTGTACAAGTGTACTTGTAGACAGTCCTGCAGTGTTTACTCTACTGCTCATTGCCTCAGTCCCTGTACAGTCTCATTTGACACTATCACAATATTTGTAAATAAGTTGTGCCCCTTCTTGGAAAGCAGTCAGATGCCCCACACAGTCAGAAACTTTATATTGTCCATTGGCTTCTTTATAAATTACTTCAAATGGGCCCCATCAGTTCATTGTCCAACATTACATGATGTCTCTCTGCACCTCGTAATTTTTCTGTTTCCACAAGTGGAAATGCTAGTTTGATGTGTCCTGTTAGCATGTAAACATATTTAAAAGAATTAGATATATAGCTTGCTATTAATTACTTTTAATAATGAATATTTGTATATATTTGTAAGCAATATAAGTGCTTTTATGATCAGCGTATTCTTACAAAGTGACATATCATTCACCAGTGATCGCTGTGGTTTGGTCTAGTCTGGTGCCGTTGCTGAATTGTGCAGTTCTGTCTATATTCGTACAGTAATAAACTCCTAACTCGTCAATACTGACATCTTTTATGAACAGATTATGTTTAGACTGCACTGAATATTTTTGTTTGAATCCATTGTTGAAGTAAAATGTTGCTGGTGGGTTTGAAAACTCTTTCCTGGAGGGTCGGTGTCCTGCAGGTGTCCTCCAACTTGCCTCGACATACCTACTGGGGAAGTTTTTAGTTTGTCTGGTAAGAGTTTGATTAGCTGGTTCAGATGTGTCTAATTTGGGTTGGAGCTAAACTCTGCAGGACACTGGCCCTCCCCTGGTCTACATTGTTTACTTACCTCCTGAACTACTGCTGGGTCTTGAAGTAGGGAAACCACTCCCCCTGTGGACGGGTGCTCTACTATGGCCCTAGTTCAACAATGCTAATTAAGTAAAGGCAGTTCACCTGTCTGGCATCCCTCCTTGTTATCTGTCAGTCTAAGACAGGACTGTGCAACTTTGGTCCTGGAGGGCCACTGTCCTGCAGAGTTTAGCTCCAACCCTTATCAAACACACCTACCTGTAGCTTTTTAGTGATTTTGAAGACATTGATGAGCTGGTTCAGGTGAGTTAGAGCTATACTCTGCAATACAGTGGCCCTCCAGCCCAGCCCAGGTCTAGGCAAAAAGAAAAGACAAAGCTCTAGCTCAGGGGTGGCGAACGTCAGTCCTGGAGAGCCGCAGCCATGCAGATTTTTGCTTCAACCCTAATCAAACACACCTGAACAAGCTAATAAAGGTCTGAAGGGTTACTAGAGAGCTACAGGCAGGTGAGTTTTAATTAGGGTTGGAGCTGAACTCTGCAGGGCAGCGGCTCTCTAGGACCGGAAGCAAGGATATATGCTCTCTTTTGTGGGGTGATTTTATAGGTCTCTTCAGATATCAGTTTTGCAATGTTATGAGTAGGAGGTGGTCCGTTCTTGTCATTATCGCATTCTAGAGCTTAACCATTAACTACAGTGAGCCCTGAAGAAGTGCCTTTACTCAAGTCAGGGTATGAGCTTTGTACCCAAACTAATTTAGGGTTGTTCAAATGGAGCAGAAGTTTCCCTGCGGGATCTAATACTAAACGTTGTAGTTGAAAATACTCCCTTTCATAGCCTGCTCCCTAAAAACCTTTCACTTCTACCCCTTTTCCAACAGCATGAACCAGGTGCTAGTTTGAGCCAGTGCTATTGCCAGTTCAGAGTTGGTTCAGCTGGCGAGTCTTTTAAGAATCGGTTTGAATTTCCACGGGCTAGAACAGAGATTGACAACGTTGGTCCTGGAGTGCCGATGTCCTGTAGAAAAACCTCATCTGCCTGTAGCCCTAGTAATTCTGAAGACCTTGGTTAGCTTGTTTAGGTGTGTTCGATAAGGGTTGGAGCTAAACTCTGCAGGACAGTGGCACTCCAGACCTATCCCTGGGCTAGAGAGCCACCACAGAGCCAGGTCTTGCATCACTGAATATGTCTAATTTTTTTGCGGCAGTGTCAAACACAAAATCCAGGCTTGCTTGAAATGTATCAGCACTGCACAGACCGACCGGTGCACAACACCAAAGTACCGCAAGTGCGACTAGAGAGCAGACGTCTCTTTAAGCTATTGAATTGCTCTTGGGGTACTTCATTGTCACAATGCATCTCAAACAAGCCTAATATCAACAATAGTGGATGTTTGCATTGCTATTGATGTTCATGGCTTTGTGAACCCACACTGGCATCCAAACATGGTGAACCCAGTGGCGAACGGCAGTCAAAAGTTTCTGTTCATCTTGTTGGTCATGGTAACCCTACCCCCCAGCCCCTGACGCAAGCAGTTTTTACTTCTAGACCAGCAAAGTTTTGGTGCTACTTACGAACCACTTTTCCTGGTTCTGAGCTGGTGCTTTGGGTGTTGAAAGACAACACAAGGCTCTGAACCAGCACTCAAACTGCCTTGGTGGAAAAGGGGTTTTAGAGCCCTATATTTGGGGCCATACAGGGCTAAAGCCGGTCCCACAAGGAAGGATTCTGATGGTTAACGAAAGTGTAAATGTAAGAACCTAAATGTTACATATTAGTACCTTTTAATATGTGCCACGCCAGTGACAGCTTTTCCATTTAACAGAAGTTTTTGTTAAGTTTCTTGTTTGGCCCTGTCATTTCACAAAAATCACTAGCGTGCTTTAGAGAGTCATGCTACCAGGAATGGTTATTTTTAAACTGCTGTCTTTAACTTCCTCTGCTTGTTGTGGCTAAAAGATCTATCTTACAGGTTTCATCACAAGGTTTCATCTCAAGAGCAGTGTGAGCCAAGACTGCATCATGTTGAAGATCTTACAGCTTCAGCTCTGTGAGTTTATTACGAAAATCTTTTTATATACAGAATATATTTGATGGTTAACAGCAGAGTCATTTTAAGTAAAATACTCCTAATTATTTTTCTCACAGATCTACTTGCATACTGTCAGGTTGAAGAGATTTTAACATATCAGCTAACAGATTTGGGTCAAAATGTGACCATAAATTGTAGTCTAGACTTAAAAGAGGTGACATGGTTGTTACTCAATTTTCCAGATCCTCCAGTTCTTATATTGCGCTCCTTTTCAAACCCACCAGACACATTTTACTTCAACAGTGGATTCAAAGAAAAATATTCAGTGCAGTCTAAACATAATCTGTTTATAAAAAATGTCAGTATTGATGAGTTAGGAGTTTATTACTGTACGAACATGGACAAAACTGCACAATTCAGCAATGGAACCAGGCTAGACCAGACCACACTGATCACTGGTGAGTGATACTTCACTTGATTTGTAAGAATACAAATACAAATATCTATAAATGTTAGTATATTAATGTATATTAAAATATTTTCTTTACAATCCCAACTCCAGTGTGTCAGAATCACACTGTAGAAGAGGAGTCTACAGACCCAACATTGTGGAAGACTGCCAGTGTCATATTTAGTCTGATCAATGTTTTTCTGGTATTTGGGTTCATAGGTGAGTTGGATTTATTACCATTAAATGTGCAGTGTTGGTTAAATTATTCTAAATATGTTGAGATTCTGTTTTTTTTCTCAGGATTGGCCTGAGGCTGGGATTTTAGCGAGTTTGAAGTAAAAGTATTTGATGGATGTATAATATGTGTCAAGAGCATTCACTCAGTATCATTATCTCATTTTTGACCGAGATGGCTTTTAGCTGGTTTTGCATCTGAACTCTACATATGTAAACACCTTTTTATGCAAAATATCTTACTCAGGACAGTACTAAATAAAAAAAAAAATCTATGCATTTTGTACAATTTCTCTTATTTTGTTACAATTATTCACATTTTCACAGATTCTGCAAGGGGTTCCCTAACTTTCGCATGCAACTGTTCCCTGAACTCTCGGTTGATTAACCCAAACCTTGCTTATTCAAGGTATGCTGGTTCCAAAAACGCTTCCAGGAGTAAGTTCATTCAACTCAAAATATGTTCCTGGTTAACACGCAAGACATTCTTAATAGAGCAACGAATCGACGAGTCACTATGGAAATGGACACTATTAAAAAAAACACAACGTACTGCTGCTGCTTCTTCTGTTGAAAGGTCATTAGCATACTTTATTGCATATTGCCACCTAATTGGTGGTTGTGCAATCCTTTTTTCATTTTTTGTTTCATTTTTTTCCTTTAATCTTTTATCCTTGAGAATAAGAATTATTTTGTTTGTTTGATGCTAATTATATAAGTCATATCAGATGTGTATTTTTATTATAGATATACATTATAGAAAATGCAGATCCATGATGTATGAGATAATAAAATATAATAAACATATATAATATAATAAATTAAACATTACCTAGTGTGTTATAATTTATACAAGTAACTATTATATAAAATATAAAATAAATATAATAAAATATAAATATAATAACCATGTTCTATATATATATATATATATAACTTTATTGTAATAATATATAATATTGTGTGCAATCTGTCCCACTACAGTAGGGGTCTGCAACCTCAACATCAAAAGAGCCATTTTGGCCCCTTTCCCACCGAATAAAATCCACATGGAGCCACAAAATATTTGATCCCTAAATACAGATAAAGCGGCATATACATAAAGTTTTATATCCAGTTATGTTACAGGGCAGGCACGTAGCAATAAAAGAAATAGATTACACTGCTGGACAACAACCAATCATTTGTATTCTATAATATTTTTGATATATATTTTACTGATGACAACTTCATGATTAATTAATATACTACAAACACTTTTTCCATTTTTATCACAGAAAAAGTCAGAAAATGTATCTTATTCCTTCTGCACTGTAATAAATGCTATGTCAGTTAGCACTGTATCACTCATATACTTTTTTCATTACTTGGAGAAGCATTGAAAAACACACATAAAACATATTGTCAGTGGTTTAGTGTCTTCACCTTTAATCGGTTTAAGTGCAAAAAAAGTGCAGGGAAGAGTTTGGGTTTTATTACAAGTCAGGGAAACATCCTCCGTGTATTCTACACTCATGTTACAGGGAGTCACCGCAGAGAGATGAAAGAAGAATGCTTTTCCAGCCCCTCGTCCTTTTTTCGGGTGTAGTGAATTACATTAAAACTCCTGTGGCAGAGTTCTGTAACACATTCATCATTAGAGTGTTTAATTAGAGGCTGTGATTTATTTACGATATGAAATACTTTGTTGATCATGCTGTTACATTGCTGAATGAACTTACAGCCAGTGAAAATATAATGCCAATACACAGAACGAAACTGATCATTACAGTCATCTCTGGTCTTGGTTTTGTTCCTTCGTTGGAGTTTTGTCTTGTTGCTCTCTCTGGATAACAAAAGAATTACAAAAGTTAGAGAAAACACACACACAAAAACACAAGAGCATCTTTTCATAATTTTTCTACAGTAGAATGTTGGTTGAAAAATAAGTTAGTGTCAACAACAATGTGGTAATTACAGCATTCAGGTAATGTGACTCTTTTAAATTACAAATTATGAGACAGTAATTTGGTTTTACACACCTTTAATCAAAAGTTTAACGGTTGTTATATTTTGTATTATGGATTCCTCTGTGATGTAACACTTGTATTCTCCTTCATCAGAGTATTGAAGGTTGTTGAGTTTGAGTTTCAGTTCTGTTCCTGTTCTCTGCATCCTGTTCTTCCATAGAGACTTTACCCTTTATAATGGCACACACATTCTGGTTGTTGTGTCTCCACTGCACTTCGACGTTCCTTCTTTTGAGGAACACAGTAAAACAGCAGATCCTCCAATGGAACCCACAACAGTGTCCTGCAGAGACACTGAACGAAGAGAAAACAGAACATAAAAGAAGCAAACTTAGTTTAGTAGGCAAACAAGTGAGAAGGGTCTGGCTGCAGACATGCACTTGCATTTTCAGACCTGCACTCTCAGACGCCTGCACTTCAGTCTGACGTTACTTGCAGTCTTTTTTATTTTTATTTGATTTTATTTATTTATTATTTTTTAAATTGAATCTCACAACATTTTACAACAGTAGCCAGGTGGTGAAGACAAGAAAAAAGAAACTAAATTACAATGTTACTCGCAATCATCACCTGCACTCTCTGCTACCTGAAACGTCACTTGCAATCCACACAAATCATGCCTATGGAGACAAGACACTGTGGTTACACGATTAAAACTAATTTAATAGCATATGTACAGGGTCCTGGAAGTCATCTGTAGGAGATAAAAACAAGACCCGCAAATTCGCGGCCACAGAACAGCAGAATATGAACGCAATGCGCAAAGTCTCTCCTTAAGCGTTTTCCTCCCGTAGAAAACCATGAACAATTAATATGGCTTAATGTATTTAGATAGAATAAGTGCCATTAAAAATCTATTTTAATGTATAGTTTATTAATTTAATGTTCTTCAAGGCAAGCATATGGCCATGAATACATTGCGCAAACTTTCACTTTTATACTTGCCCAGCAAACGCTTAATGTGGCAAAACGGACTGAGATGATAAAGACCAAATTCAGTATAAACCTTATTGTTGACAAACTATGTACCAGCAGATATGAATGTGCAATAAGAAATGCATTAAGTGATATTAAAAGGACCAACTCCGTATAGGCAAGCAGACAAGCCCAGAACGCAATGTGTTAAATTGCGCGTTTCTCTCCCGAAGAAAATCAAAATAAAACACATAATGTAGCATAATGGACAAAGGCAATAATATAAAAGGGCTGTAGAGATTATTCTTTTTGGGAAAACACGAATAAACGTGGCTTTGCATTTATTGTGGGCTCACCTGCTTGTAGCTGTATTAATAATGAAAAGGAGCATATTGAGTTTAGTCTTTATCATCTTAGTCCGTTATGCCACATTATGCCCATCTTAATACATTAAGCCATATTAAGTGTTTATGGTTTTCTATGGGAGGAAAACGCTTAACAAGAGACTTTGCGCATTGCGGGTCTTGTCTTTATCTCCTACAGATGACTTGCAGGACCCTGTATATTATGCTATTAAATTAGTTTTAATCGTTTAACCACCACAGCGTCTTGTCTCCATTGGCAATACACACGATTTGATCACCTCCATTTATTAACAGAAACACAGGTAACACTTATAAACACCTGTAAACAAAATCAACATTTAGTCAGTGTCAAAGATAATACACAAATAGTAAGTCCTAAAAGTATAAAAGTATGTTGTAGTCCCATTTGCTTAATGATTTCCTTCTTCCACTGTTAGAGCCGGCTGAAAAAAACTAGTCATCCAGGCTGGTCATAGCTGGTCAGCAGGCTGGTTTTAGAGGGGTTCTGGCCACTTCCAGACTGGTCTTAGCTGGTCAGGCTGGGAGAACAGCTAAAACCAGCTACTTCCATCTTAAACCAGCTAAGACCAGCCAGAAACATGCTGAGAAACGTGCATAATCTCCAAAGTTGTTATTAACCAAAGTTAATAGCTTTAAACAGGTAGGCTATGATGCCCACTGAAGTTTTTTGTTCTTTGAAATAACATGCTTTGACCAATCATTCACAATAATAAAAGGGGTGCATACTTTTAAACATACTAAACTACCAATAGGTGGTGGTAAGTCACTTGAGTGAGTGAGTTATTGAGTGATTCAATTAAAACGCTTAACCATTTAGTGGCAAAACATCGTCGAGTGTTGCTTGGAGAATGTGCGATACTTCTGGGGTGTATTCCATAAAGCAAGGTTAATTTACCATCTGCTAAACCCTGAACTCTCTGTTGATTAACCCAAACCTTGCTTACTCGAGTTATACTAGTTCCAAAAACCGGGAGTAAGTTCATTCAACTTAGAGTACATTTCTGGTTAACACGCAAGACATTCTCAACAGAGCAATGAATCAACAAGTCACAATGGGGGCAGCCATGGCCTCATGTTAGGCAGTCTGGCTTGTAACCAAAAGGGTGCAGGTTCGAGTCCCAGGTCCGGCAGGGATTGAAGATGAGGGGAGTAAATAACTAGTCATTTACACACTTAGTGCATATCACAACCTAATTGGTAGTTGTTATATATATATATATATATAGCTATTTATATATATATATATATATATATATATATTTTTTTGTTTAAGCTTTAATCTTTAAGAATAAGAATTATATTTTTGATGCTAATTATATAAGTCATATCAGATATGTTTTTTTTTATTTTTTTTTATAAAGATACCTTATAAAAAAATCGCTCTGAACCCTAACAGCACACATACGTTGGGCCGATGTCGGCCCGATTTACAAAATTCCATCGGCACGATGTCGCTCAGGGAGCGTTTGCTAATCGGGAAGATATCGCCGCGACGTCAGCATTTGATCGCAAATGCTTTCTGGCCGATGTTCGGCCGATGTAGCTGTAAATCCCGGCTGCTCTGCGTGTGCGCTCACTGGCGTTTTTACTATAGTAGAACCATGGCATCAAAACCTTGGTATGAACCAAAAAATAAAAACAAAAAACTAAACTTGGTTACTACACTTTTGGTTGCTACAGTTTTACTATAGTAAAACCATGGTTAACTGTTGTATACGTATAAGCACCTTTCCAAATACTTATTTCAAAGTACTGCTTCTTTCTTCCTCTATTGTTCAAAAGGTCACTTAGTGCATATCACAACCTAATTGGTGGTTGTGCTATATATATATAAATAAATATATATAGTTTTTTTTTGTTTTTGTTTTGTTTTTTGTTTTTTGTTTAAGCTTTAATCTTTATATAAGTCATATCAGATATGTATTTTTATTATAAAAATACATTATAAAAAATCGCTCTGAATTGCTCGACACGTTTCGAATGGAAAAGGAGGAGCAGGCGGACATATTCCAGGCAGTTACGCCCCTGATGCGTCCAGTAGGGGGAGGCTGTACAGTATGAGATCGTAACAGAACAAACCAACAAACCAAGAAGTAATTTTGTATGGCCCCAGTGATGCTTTTGATGCTAGTAATTATAACCTTGGTCATGTCCCAATTGGTTACTCCACGTGCAAAAAACTGGACTCAGACCTAAAGTTTGACAAACAGATTTTTCTCTTCTGCATGCAAATTGTCTTCTATATTTTCAATCTTTTCTTGAAATTCTTTCTCCACCATCTGAAGCAGCTCATTGTTAAAGCAGCCTTCTTCAGTTCCTTTCGATGGTCTTCACAGCTGTTGTAACCCCACCAGTGTTTTCTCCGGTTTTTCTTGTCAATAACATGAATGTGACCTCTGCACGTGGACCCTCTTTGGACTGAAGGTTTGACCTTATGTGTTTAGGGATATCACCACACTGCTCAAAATATGAATTTGTAATATCCACAATCTCCTTTTCCTATTTTGTGTACCTTGCAATCATTATCATGTCAGGACTTGGACCCATTTCAGCGATGGATTTAATGATTTCAGCTCTGATGGCATCCTCGTAACAACTGTGTCAAAAATTCCAGGTGTGTCACCAACAGTGATTATTATTATTATTATTATTATTATTATTTTTTCCCAAAAAACATCACGTTTCTACTTACAAAGTCTCTAGTCATTGATGCAGGTGAAGCTGTACTCTTGAATATTCGCTTTCCAAGGACTGTATTCCCAATCCCAGCGCTGCTCTTGCCAACTCCTGTCTTCCCAAAAAGGACAATCCTTCTCTCAAGTTTAGATTCTTTACCTATTGCAAGAAAACACAAGAGATAATGAGTTGAATCCTTAAATTTTTGGTAGCCAAACAAACAAACAAATGTATTATAAAATTATTTTATGCCATAATTTCTTACCTCCCATTATTCTTGTCCTTTAATAAAGCTCTGTAATCTGTAAAATAAGGTGTGTTGCATTAATCAAATTGTCCTTTCATTTTAAATGAGCATTGATATGAATATGATACAAAACCTCAAGACAATAACTATAAAGACAACAATAAAGATATAATTACAAAAATCATTCTCAATATTAAAGAATAGCATAGTTAAGTGTTTCTTAACTGGGTCATGACCAAAAAGTGGGTATTACTGATGTATTTAATGTCACAGAATAAAACATGAAAATGTCTTGAGCTTGTGTTAACCACAGAGCTTCAGGTCGCATTTAACTGAAATTGACTTCAGGACGATGGAACCAGAAGTTCAAATATTATTTTGCAGGCTTTAGGACTCTTTGGTCTTTACACTTGAGGGCTTGTCTGCTTACAGCAACCATAAAAGCAGTCTGTGGGACTTTCCTTGTACATCTCCTGGTATTATGTCCTGGAGGGAGAGAAGCTCACATACTACAGTGTTGTGGGCAGTTTCTGTTTCAAACTAGGCAGTGAAGCAGCCAGTCAGGATGCTCTCTACAGTACAGGCGTAGAATGTTCTGAGAATGTTAGGGCTCATTCCACATTTCCTCAGAGGTTTCAAGAAGAAAAGGTGCTGATGTGCCTTCTTCAGCACTGCATCGTTGTGCGTAGATCACACAAGAACCTCAGTGATGTGAATGCAGAGGAACCCAAAACTGTTTTGTCAATAGACACACTTTTAAAATTGGCTGCTTTGTCACACACTGCAAACCAGGGCAATTGTTGCCTAATCATTAGAGAGTCAGGCTTGTAACACGAAGGTTGTGGATTCGAGTCTCAGTACCAGCAGTGTTTATAGGTCAGGGGAGTCAATGACAGGACTCTTCCTCTTTCACCCTCAATACCACAACTGAGCAAGGCACTAAACCCCCAAATGTGTGTGTGCAACCTTCTTGAGGTTGAAGATCTGTGAAAACCTGGAATGCCTTCTGGACTGACACAGACATGGGACTTCTCTCTGTACTGTCAAGAGAGAGTCAGCAATGGGGGTGGGACTTGTAGGCATGCCAGAAAGTTCAGAATAAGTGGTTTCCTGCCTGCTTATCTTCCCATACAGTTACTTTAGTGCCTGGTCTGTGTTGGTTTGAGTGGGAAAGAAAACAGCTGTGATTATGACAACTGCAAATTCACCATTGGGATCATTTGAAGCCACATTTAAACTGCATTTTGGAAGTTCAAACTCAGGGGACCATAGCAGCCCATTATATGGAAAAAATATCCTGAAATGTTTTCCTCAAGAAACATAACTTCTTTACAACTAAAGAAAGAAAGACATGAACATCTTGGATGACAAGGGGGTGAGTACATTATATGTAAAAGTTTGTTCTGGAAGTGGACTTCTCCTTTAAGTGTTTCCAATTTTGTGTGCTGTATGCGTCAGATGTTGATACTAAACATGAAGAGGGAAAAAAACAGATTCACAAGATCACTTCATACGCGGTACATAAATATTCTTAGTTAACTTTCAGTGAAGCCTGTTGGGGGAGAAGAATGAGAGGGGATACGCTGTAAAAAATAAAAAAAACAATTTGTTAAGTCAGCTTAAAATAATTTGTTACCCTGCTGCCTTAAAATTTTAAGTTCAGTCAAGTAAAATAAGTTTAGTCAACTTGAAATGTTAAGTTGTACTAAGTAACAACTTAGATATTTGTGTTTGCTAAACTTAACAGATTGGTAAGTAACCCAGCTGCCTTAAAATTTTAAGTTGATTCAACTCAAATATCTAAGTTGTCACTTAGTATAATTTAACATTTCAAGCTGAATAAACTTTTTTTGAGTTGACTGAACTTAAAATTTTAAGGCAGCCAGGTTACAAATTATTTTAAGTTGACTCAAAAAGTAGTTTTTTACAGTGTAGGGGGAAATAAATGAGCAAGGAGGGAAGTTTGGGTGAGGTAGTGTCATTTGCTCTATTTGGAGGTCTCATCTGCAAATTGAGTTTGTATGGCATCTGTTTTATGCGAGTTCCTGAAGTTTGGTTTCACGGGGAGATAATTTAAGGTGTTACACTTGCATTGTGTGTGTGCAGTTATAATAACAACATCCAGTACGAAAAACAACAAAATTACAAGTAAAATAGTCAAAAAAATGAAAAGTTTTGTAGGAGCTCGCAATGTAGCTGCCTTCTTTGGCACCACCTTGAATCACACCTAGGGCCAGATTTACTAAATGTGCAGATGGGAGGGGAAAATTTTGTGTGTGATTTACTGACAGTGTGCACAATAAAGAACACAGACACAGCCAGACAATTTCCATAATGACCAGCGCAATGTACCAAAAGCAGTGCAAATTACCACCTGCTTTAAGGTGTTAAATAATGGCACAAATATCAGTAATTTGATGAGCTGGCGCAAGCTGTTTGTAAATCTGGCCCTTATAGTGTTGTAAAAATGCTAACATTTAGTTTTTGACTTTCAATACTTTGCATTTTAAAATAAACTTCTAAATGTCTGTTCAGTAGTCTCTATAACCAGTGACAATTTAGTAACTGTAAACATTATAAACAAATAAACATCTTTGCATCAGTAAAATGTGCATAAATCACAGAAAAAGTCAGAAAATATATCTTATTGCTTCTGCACTGTAATAAATGCTATGTCAGTTAGCACTGTATCACTCATATACTTTATTTATTACTTGGAGAAGCATTGAAAAACACGCATAAAACATACTGTCAGTGGTTTAGTGTCTTCACCTTTAATCGGTTTAAGTGCAAAAAAAGTGCAGGGAAGAGTTTGGGTTTTATTACAAGTCAGGGAAACATCCTCCGTGTATTCTAGACTCATGTTACAGGGAGTCACCGCAGAGAGATGAAAGAAGAATGCTTTTCCAGCCCCTCGTCCTTTTTTCGGGTGTAGTGAATTACATTAAAACTCCTGTGGCAGAGTTCTGTAACACATTCATCATTAGAGTGTTTAATTAGAGGCTGTGATTTATTTACGATATGAAATACTTTGTTGATCATGCTGTTACATTGCTGAATGAACTTACAGCCAGTGAAAATATAATGCCAATACACAGAACGAAACTGATCATTACAGTCATCTCTGGTCTTGGTTTTGTTCCTTCGTTGGAGTTTTGTCTTGTTGCTCTCTCTGGATAACAAAAGAATTACAAAAGTTAGAGAAAACACACACACAAAAACACAAGAGCATCTTTTCATAATTTTTCTACAGTAGAATGTTGGTTGAAAAGTAACTATAGTTAGTGTCAACAACAATATGGTAATTACAGCATTCGGATAATGCGACTCTTAAATGACAAATTATGACACTAATTTGGTTTTACACACCTTTAATCAAAAGCTCAACAGTTATTATATTTTGTATTGTGAAGTCCTCTGTGATGTAACACTTGTATTCTCCTTCATCAGAGTATTGAAGGTTGTTGAGTTTGAGTGAGAAGTTTCCTCTCACATACTCCGCAGGGAAACTTTCAGTTCTGTTCCTGTACTCTGCATCCTGTTCTTCCGTAGAGACTTTACCCTTTATAATGGCATACACATTCCAGCTGTTGTGTCTCCATTGCACTTCTATGTCTTGAATTGTAAGCTGAGGTTCTTTTGAGGAACACAGTAAAACAGCAGATCCTCCAATGGAACCCACAACAGTGTCCTGCAGAGACACTGAACAAAGAGAAAATAGAACATAAAAGAAGCAAACTTAGTTTAGTAGGCAAACAAGTAGGTATTTGCTTTTCAAATAGTTGATTTTGTGCTCACCTCCATTTATTAACAGAAACACAGGTAGCATTTGTAAATACCTGTAAAAACAAAGTCAACATTTAGTCAATGGCAAAGAAAATACACAAATAGTAATTCCTTTGCTTAATGATTTCCTTCTTCCACTATTAGAGCCGGCTGAAAAAAACTAGTCATCCAGGCTGGTCATAGTTGGTCAGCAGGCTTAATTGTAATTCATATAAAATATCTGCACACATTCTGTTGAGAGGAAGTGCTTCCTCAGCTTTCACAAGCAGTGAGAAGTCATTAGTGAGGAAGGAGATTTTACATGCATGTGCTTGTGTGTGTATGTGCATGCTTGTAAGGATAAGGTGCATATTAGCATAAGGTTATGATAATTTGATTTTTTTTTACTTTGAAACAACACTAATTATAATGTTTTGGTATAACAGATATGATAGTTTGGTTATACTTGTGATCCATGATGGTACAGTGTTGCCTGAAAGCAACATGTGGGTATGAAATCTTACTTTTTGTTAAATATGAGATGTGCAAAACATCAAAAGTGTGATAAATCTGTGTGTTCAAATGTTTGATTAAAGAAATTGATGTTTAAAAGATATATATATATATTTTTTTCTGCATGAAAATATCAAATGTTTCATTTTGTCCGTTGTGGTACAATGTTGCCTTGAGGCAACAAACTTTTAAAAAATAAATAAATAAAAAAAATAATAAAAATGTTTATTGATATTGTTATAGTGTCCAATTTTAAGCAGGAAATACATCACAAACAATTTTTTCCTCATTGATACTACATTGCGTACCGTAGAGGGTTAAAGATTAAAGTTTAAACAAACAAAAAAAAAAATATATATATATATATATATATATATTGCACAACCACCAACTGCTCCCAGGGCGCTGCAGCGATAGCAATATGGCTGCCCACTGCTCCAGGTGCGTGTTTGTTCACTACTCACTACTGTGCTACTTCGATGGGTTAAATGCAGAGCACAAATTCCGAGTATGGGTCACCATACTTCGCTACACATCATGTCCTTTCCTTTCTTTTCCTTTCCCTATAGAAACAGATGCTAAGATAAAGCACGCCACACTGCTTCTTTCTTCCTCTATCATTCAAAAGGTCATTTACATATTTAGTGCATATCGCAACCTAATTGGTGGTTGTGCAATATATATATATATATATTTTGTTTAAGCTTTAATCTTTAAGAATAAGAATTATATGTTTGTTTGATGCTAATTATATAAGTCATATCAGATATGTATTTTTATAAAAATACATTATAGAAAATCGCTCTGAAATAAGATAACTACTCTGGAGCAGGTTATCTTCAGAGAGCAAGTTGCTATGGTTACTTACATAGCCTGAAAGTTACCTCTGTTTCTGGAACCGAAAGTTGAGGTTTTTGCTTAAACATACAGGTTTTTGTATGTCACATAACCTGCTTTCTGGAACACCCCCCTGATGTGATCCTACTATTCTGGACGGTGAAATAGAACAAAACTAAATAAATATAATAAATATAATAATAAAACTACGTAAATATTGTGTCTAGAGTAACTTAATAACTACTTGACTAACTACTTGTTTATTGAACTAAAATCAGTGTAACATTTGTAATTGTGACAATATTCAGCTCAATAGCAACAATAGCTCCCTTGGTATGTTACTGAACCAAATCACATTATAAATAGGCTAAACTATTTTACCTAAAGTACTGGCTAAACTATTGAATGTTTACCTCAGCGTGTTTCTTCTGAGTTTCTTTATGTGTGTTTTTACGCTCATTTACGCTCTCACAAAGAGACAGGAAGCGCGATTTTGATACCAGAAATACACTATACATTATCATTCGCTGATAATGTATGTAATGTTTCGATGCACTTAAGTTTTAATCAGGCTGTTTGTCCGGTCGGGCAAGTAAAAAAAAAACTATATACCTATCTATATTTATCATCTTTACTATTGTGAACATTATATTCTGAAAAAGGGAGTTCGACCTGTATTCTGCAACTGCGATTCTGATGACGCATAACTAATGTGGAGTAGTGATGGGAAGTTCGGATCATTTTACCGACTCGGTCCTTTGAGTCTCGTTCAGCAAAATGAACGAATCTTTTTTCGAGTCATTTCGTTCATTTTGTTCATTTTAGCAAAATATAATTAAAATGTTACGTTTTACTTCCCTAACACATCTGCTGCTTACACAAACGTTGATCACACTACAAACAAAACAAAACTATAATGCTATAAGAAACAGAAAATATTAATTCATTGTTTACCTGGGTCTTTAGTCTATGATTCGCTCACCTCGCCTCTTATCTGACAAGTTTTCGGGTTTGAGTCGTTCGTTCATCACCTGACAGCCCAATTAGCTAACCAACACAGTCTGAGCCGGAAAGAGAATTGATTAGTTCATCTCTCGAGTCCTCGGGTTTGAGTCGTTCGTTCATCACGTGACAGCCCCGTAATGTTAACCTATGCAGCCTGAGCCGGAAGGAGAATTGATTAGTTCATCTTTTGAGTCTTCGGGTTCGAGTCGTTCGTTCATCACGTGACATCCCCATAAGGTGAACGAACGACTCTAAAACAGTTGAACTAATTCCAGTACATGACCTAATAGGATGTTGCGCATGCGCGACTGAACGAATCACTCCCCGAGACGACTCGTTCGTCCCGAGTCACATTAAAGATTCGTTCAAAATGAACGAATCGTTCAAGAACGACCCATCACTAATGTGGAGAGGAGAAGAAAAAATGGGTCTGTCCAATGATTGTAAACAGTCATTAGGTCCGTACGACCTAAGATATTTTAGCGGTAATGTGACCAAAAATATTTAAGACCCATCGAATCTGAATTTAAGACATTTTAAGACTTTTTGAGGACACCATGAGTTTGGACATTATGGTGAACTGAGGAAAAAACTTACCTTATTTCCATCATGACGGCCTAACCGACGTGTTCAGTTTTTTCACTTATTCTGTTTATGCCGATACAATTAGTGATCTTACATTCAACACGGCCTATACTTTCGCTTTTTGTTTCGTTTTCGGTTTTTGCTTTGTTATTGTTAACTGCTAGAGATCTCGCTTACATTGTTTTCACATTCGATATTCGTTTTCTCTTGCTTCGCTCAAGGCGATCAGGCTTACTGTAATATTGTAAAATTGTTAGTGATAAAAAAAATTTCTGACGCTATAGCGTTTATTTTTGTTTACAACACCGAACGGCTTAACAAAACATAACAACAGATGCTCCGCCTTCTTCGGTTAAGGCTAGAAGGGTTACAGCTCTGGCTACTGGGCATGCGCACATCAATCATCTAACGTTATTTTTGACACTGTACAACAGTAAAACTGTTTTTATATTATAGTAACGGCTAAGTTTAGGGTTGGGGTAGGTGTAGACGTTAAAAAAAAAAATCTAATAGGTAGAAAAATTCATTTCATTTTTAGTTTCTGGTCAGAGCGGTATCCCTTCTAGCCACCAAGCGGCAACCTCCCGGTCTCCCTCTTGAAGCCAACACGGAAGTGACTAAAACTGGCCGCTAGAGACTGGCTGCAAAAGGGAGTCAATCCCATAGACTCCCCATGTTAAAATGGCCAGCTTTACAGCAGAAAAAAAAAAAGTTTACAGCCTGGTACAAAAAAGTGGTTTTGGTCTATATAGCTAATTTTGCCCTTCATGTCAACTGTGAGGGGTATATATATGGATGTTATGGATTAGATATATGTTATTCAAAGTGATACAAGAATGCATAGAAAAGAAAGAATCAATAACGAGTATTAAGCAAGGCTTGATAATACTAATTTCTAAACAGGGCAAATATAAGAGATTACTTGATCATTTAAGACCCTTTACACTTTTAAACACAGACTACAAATTATTATCAGGAATTATAGTAGTGTTGGGTTAGAGTCCACGTAAGTCGAGTCTGAGACGATTCCGAGTCCAAAATGGGCCGAGTCGGACTCAAGTCCGAGTCCCAAAAGGCCGAGTCCGAGTCGAGTCCGAGTCCAAGAAAACACTAATGTTTGTCGGAATCTTAACATTGTTTTAACCCAGGGGTGCCAAAACTCGGTCCTGGAGGGCCGGTGTCCTACAGAGTTTAGCTCCAGCCCCAATTAGACACACTGAACCAGCTAATCAAGCTTTTACTAGGCATATTTGAAACCCCCTGGCAGGTGTGTTGAGGCATGTTGGAGCTAAACCAGGACTGAGTTTGGGCACCCCTGTTTTTAACCTTTACAACTACCTTAAGAGCAGAAAATGCACCTCTTTTATTTATGATTGTGGCTGTGTATGTTTTGGGTTTTATATGACTTTTTTTTCTTGGATGAAAATGAGGCTGTGAGGGATAAACCTAGTCTTTACAATGGTACACACTGTGTATAAAGCCCTGCATATACTTTCCATAAGTCACAGCAAACTCACAGCTGTTTTATTTTTGAATGCATTTATAGTTACATTAATTACAATAAATTACATTATATAAAGAAAAATTGATGATGTGCCATTGAATTATTAGAATATCATGCACACCCAAGGTGGTTTTGGACCCATTAAAACTATTGCTGCAAAGATGTTAGAAAAATTATTTTTCTTTGAAGCTAGAAACTGCAACCATGTTTAAAAAAATAATAATAATTTTAATACAGCAAAAACTAATCAAGTAATGTAAGTAAAACATTCTCAAGTTTACTGAAGGCAAGTAAACACTCCAAGTAGGCCTATTACGTATAAACAAAAGGATAAATAATATAATTAAAAATATAAATGAAATTATATTTTTTAAAAATATAATCTTTTTAAAAATAGATTTTTTTAGGTAGGTCTATCTAAAGGCTATTACAGAAATAGACTACAGACATTTCTTGAAGTAATAAATGTTAAAGTGCCCCTATTATGCCTTTTCAAATATGAGCTTTCATGTAGTGTTTCATGTAGCTGTATGTGAACATAAACTATAATCTGCAAAGTTGTGAAGCCGACAGTGCACGATAAATAAAGTTACTGTCTATCAACAAAAAAGAGTCGGCTCACATTTGCCTGAACGAGTCGTCAGGAATTCAAATCTTTTTCTGTTACGGCCACACGTCACGAAGTAACACATTTGCATAATGTCCGCCCACGTTCTACGTCGCGAACAACTTGCCCGCCCATAAATTTCCATGTGGTTTACATCACATGGAAATTTACACGTACATTATACGGAAGACGCTGTATTTTACGCTGTGAGTAAAATTGTTTTATATTCACTTCCAAAAGGTGATGAATCTACAAAGATTGTATTTTCTAGCGATCGTTCAAAATAAGTAGTTGGCGTATGTTATGTTGAGTAACAACCCTGCACATGTCTTGCTAACCGGCTAAATCACGCTTTTGTAGTTCTGTTGTTCAGCTGTGGACCCACTGTAGTCTGACAATTTGTGATTGATGCAGCTTGACTGTCTGTCTGTCTCATTAGTTGAAGTAATGATAAAGGATGGCGCACGAAGTGGCTTTCACACCGAATGCGGAAAGCGCTGTGCTATGAAACCCATTCGTTTTAATTGCTTCTACCGCACAAGGACAGCTTGTTTCTGTCTCGACCAAAGCGCTCGTGCAGCGGACAAAGTTCAAATGAGTTGTTCAAATGAACTTTTGTCGCTGCGCTCTGAAGGGCTGCAGTGAACCCAGCGGCCAGCGCAGCGCTTTCCGCGTTCGGTGTGAAACCGCTTAATGCATTATACAATGTTGAAGTTTACAACATAGAGGTGCCCGGTTCGCTTACATAAGCAAATTGCGAGCACTTTCCACGGTAGACCGTGCTTGTCGATCAGCCACTTCAGCTGTTTCATCATCAGACTCTGGCTCGAATTGTTATGGTAAAATCGATGCCATCTTTTCTATGTATTGACAAGTATCCAGGGCTGTCATTCAGTTATGGCAATGGGCGTTTCGTTTTCCGACACGCTGTACGCGGTAGACCAATCATAAAGGACTGTGCCATCTGACCAATCACAGCAGTGATGGCTCACGGAAAGGAGGGGTTTAGAGAGACTGATTCTTCGAACTGCTTCGCACGAATCATTTATGAATCATTTAGAAATGGGGTAAAATTAAATCTATTTTTGGAGAAAACTGAAGTGTTTTTTGACCTTGCATACATGTAAACCTATTTTGGGAGTCTATTAAAACAATATTAGCAACATTTAAAATGGCATAATAGGGACACTTTAAAATAAAACAATGCAAAATCTTCACTGTATACATTAAACATGATTCTTACTAAAGTTAATAAGTGATTCAGTCAAGAAAAGTGAGTGATTTTCTTCTTTTCTTTTGTTGTTTGATTGATATTTATGACGCGGTCGGCGGCTGCAGGTTTATGCTGCTGTCGCTTTAAGATCTGACGCACATATGAAATATTTATTTATATATATATTAATGCTAGCCACAAACGCCTTCTTCTCTCGAGTTTTTGGCGGACTGGCAACGAACATTAAAGGTGCATGTCCGCCACCTACTGGTCTGAAGTGTGGAACGTACATGGTTTTGGACTATAACTATTCGTTTACAAAGAAAGAAAGAAAGAAAGAAAAGAAAGGTTACATTAGGAATGAGCCGGTAATGATACCGGTAAAAAAAATATATTCCCACGATAAGAATCAGTCTCCCCGCGATAATAACGATAAAGTCTAGTTGTTGACATATTTCTGAGTGCGTCAGTGCTGAGGAACATGGCTGAAGGCGGACGTGAAACTGACAAGGAGTTTATCACTAAATGAGGAGCTCCTTCAACAATCTGAAACTGGTTTGGTCAGGGCTGTACAGTGCGACAAAAATCACTCTGATCCTTGAATAGTACAGTAGGTGCTACTGTAGTACATTGAGTAGCAGCACGTGTGCGATACAGTTTTGCATGTGTATGAGCCTGTTTACAAACCTGCAAATCTGACGAAACATTAACATAGTTTAACTCATTGTTAAACTATTTGAGAAATGTGTTTTTGTTTTGAGAGCTGAATAAATTGGTTGGGAAAATTCAGTTTGTTAGCAATGGAGAAAACTGCAATACGACCTGATTCTTACCTCTGCTATCAGTTTCTGTGATCGGCATCTTCTTGTTGATTTCATGTTAAAGAGTCCTAATATCAAATTTAATGACACATCCAATAAATGCTTAATTATCTCATAACAAATATCATGCCAGGAGAAGTCTGTTTAATCCCCACCAAGGCTCTTTTTATCTCATACAAAGAAAAATCTGAATTTAGTGTGCCTCCATCTGGATTCTTTTTACAAATATCTGAGCATTATCCATCACACACTGTTCCCTGTACTTCCTCATATCCTCTGATATATTGGTATTATTATGTACCTTAACAAAAGTCTCCACTAACATTTCAGCTTCATCTTCCTGATCATACCCCACAATTCATTAACTTCAACTTCTACAAAATTCTCTCCAATAGTTTTTCTTTTCTCTTCTAATTTCTCTCCTCACCATCGCCTGAGCTCTTTTATAAATAATAAAATCAGTAAACAATAGCAATTTTCTTGCTTTCCTAAGGGCTTTGTTCCTGTTACAAACTAATTCACTACATCTTACATTTCACCATGGAACCGCTTTTATTCTGTTTTTAGATTTGCTTTTACCTATTAACTCTTCAGCTGTATTTTTTAATTGCATCACTTATTCTATTACTTAATTCATCTACATCCATACCCGAATAATTAATTTCAGCCATTCTATTTTGACAAAGATCTTTAAAGGGGTCATCGGATACCCGTTTTCCACAAGTTGATATGATTCTTTAGGGTCTTAATGAAAAGTCTATAATACATTTTGGTTAAAAATACTCAGTGATAGTGTAAAACAACACGCTTTTTACCTTGCCAAAATCAGCTCCGCAAAAATCATCTCATTCTGGTCAAGGCTACTTTAAATGCCAATGAGCTGTGCTCACCCCGCCCCTCTCTTCTCTCTGTGGAGTGACGAGCCTGTTTACTTTAGGCTCATTTAGTCGTGTTTAGCCGCTAAACTTGCTAACTAGCACATTATTAGGAAAGACAATCGCAAAGATTCATAAAAAGAACCCTTATACTCACTTCTGCTATAAGTGAAGCTGGATCACAAATGATTCGTGCGAACATAGACGGATATATATGTAGATCGGGAGGTGCATTTGATTCACAAACAAATGTAATACACTGCATCTTCAGCGGTTCAGATGTCAGGAGTAAATGACGACCACTATGTTCCTTATTACATCCAGCAACACAACACCTCAATCGCTCAATCTGAGATATTCTTGTCTAACTTACATCCCTATGAGATATTCTTGTCTAACTTACAGAGCGGACTGTTACACCTGATCTGAGGTAAGACGCTCATGTCAATCAACTATCGTGGGAGCGGCCTCTGTTTGTGTGATGCCACAACAACAGGCATCTGAGAACGGCTCGATTTGAAAAAGCGGATATTCTTTTTACAGATTAATTAAAAACCACTGCATGGATTTTTATCATTATAGGGTAGATGTGTACATACACTGCCAACACACATTAATGTTCAAACAAGTTTGAAACTTATGCTTTTAGATTAACATTTATCATGTCTACAGAAATACCTTTTATCTCCAAACAATTTTCGGCTGCTTTGATTATTATTGTGATTCTTTCTGTCCGGCTATCAGTTTGAGCAGAACAATTGACAACTTCTGCCATGAATGTCACAAATGGTACGTTGTCTGTGATCTTTGTTATCTCATGCTTTTTATCCTGTTTGTTTTTCGTTTTTAGACTGTCAACTTTTTCATTGTTCCTGGTACACTTCAATAATTTCACATCGAACACTGTCACTCTAGAAAAGAACATTTTCTTTATTGTTTCAACTTGAACATCAGGAGATATTCCAGATATTACTCCTTTTATCCTTTTAGTCTTTTTTATTCTGGAATTGAGCAAGTAACTTTTTGTCCTAGAAACGATTTTATTCCTATAGCCACATTTTGTTGTCTGTTCTCTTTACAGAATAACAAAAGTCTACCTTCTCTCAAAGTTTTACCACATTCCATCATTCTGATCATTTCCTTCAGTGCTTTAGACAGCTTCAACAGATTAATGGCATTCAAAGATCCAGCAGCACACTTTGTCATTACCTTGACATATGACTTCCATTCTCGCTGTCTGTTTCAGATACATTTCCACTAGTTTTCTTTCTTTTCCTGTTTACCACTACACTTCATTCATCTCCATTACCTCTGCTTTCCACGCCAAACAATTCATCCTCCATTTCCAGATCACTTCCGGAGTCAACGCTACTTCCTACCATGCACACTCCAGTCACAGACCAGCTGTTGCCAGTGTGCAGAGTTTGAGCTTCTTCTTCCTCTGATGTTTTTTGGCAAACCAATGTAAAAGGTGCATTACCATCACCTACTGATCTGGAGTGTGGAGTGAACATAGATTTGGTAGAAAAGAAAGAGAAGAGGAAGGGGCACCTAACACCTACTACAAAATTATATTCTTTCCATATTTTCTGTCTTTTTTTTTTTAAATTTAAGAATTCCTCATTAATTCCTGATTGCATTTGTCTATTCCCTAATACTGTCTTGAGTGACACTTTGTCATATCCCATCAATCCTAATTTTTGATTAAGATGATTCTTTCTATTTCATAAGCTTCACATTCTATTAACCCTTTCACTGGTGAGTTTAAAATATTCTATCTGACCCCCCAGAGTGAGTTTTTTTTTAGGCGACCGTTATTTTAGAACGTTCACTTTATTGTTTCCATGGCGACGCGTCATGATTGACACCGCAGCCACTATAGCGCTGTATGAGAGACGTATCGCTTTTATTTCGTTTTTCCTTTTTTATTCAAAATATTCAGACACTTGCTTGCCATGTTTTCAACTATCTGATATTCCGATTCACGAATAAATGTAAGTGAGTGTATTTTGCCGTTTTAAAACCTTTATAAATGATCTGGATCGTGATCTATAACGTGAGATGGGCGCCGCCATGTTTGTTCGCGCTGCCGTTCAGAGAGTCCTGTCAGCCGGATTTACAGCACGTAAAATCACCAGTTTCTCCCCAAATACTTGCAAGTAAGTAGCTGGTGAAGTGGGAAAGGAATGGAGTGAATTATAGCCTATCAGTACTTACATTATGTCCCAGATAGCACAGATAAGTCTGCAAGATGTCTGTTAAAGATCTTTTGATCTGGAAAGCATCCGCTGTGTACAAACGTCTGGCAGACGTCTGTAAGATGTCAGTTTTACATACATTCTAAATCACAAACATCTTAAAGACATCTAATAGACGTCTATTTGACATCTGATAGGAAATGTCCAATAGACGTTTGCAGATGAGCAAACTACGTCTTGCAGATGTCTTGCAGATGTAAATGCAGACGTCAAATAGATGTCTCCGAGATGTATATGTGCTATCAGGGTAAGTACCACTCTCTGTGTCCTCTCAGAGTCCTCTCTGTGCATACTGTTCCCTACCAAAAGCGTGAAAGTTAAAGCTTACTCGTCATGTCGAGTTAATCCGCAAGAGATGCGTGCCTCCTTGTTTATGGCTCATCTCTGAAGAGGACTCGCATAAGTATTGTTTGGAGTGTTAGGGGTAATAGCATGCAGCTCTTGCGTTCGAGGGCGGCAACTGTGAGCACTGCGATTAACTTCTTTTCCGTGTACTTTGCGTTTGGCTCGCTTTCCCTTTACGAAAGTACGAGCCGTTGCGCCCTTGTTAAGAACGAACATTAATCTGGCCGAGGCTCGAGAGACAGGTCCTCTCCTTTCCCTTGTTCTCTTGCCAGATCGGGAGATTTTCGCACCTGCTTTCAAAGCATGCCCCAGCATTTCTTCAGATTGGGCAGTGAATGCTGTAACTCTTGCTTCTGTTCTGTTGTGCTCCTCCCACGATTATTTAAGGAATGAGGAGTTACTTAAGGTGATCACTCGTTCACCAGATTAAAGCTGGATTGGCCAGAGAACAAGAGATCCCCAGATGCTCCAAACTAGATGACTAGGTGGTCAGGTTATCTTAATGATGAGAGAACTAAGTTGGAGTAAGCCATATTTGTCCTGTGCTTTTCTGTGCCCTCAATCTTGAATTATTCAATTATTGTGGATTCAAGGCAAGGTTGAAAGTCAACGCTCCCTACCAAGCTATGTAGAGCAACATCTACACTGGTAAGGAGAGTTTTTCATGCAGCAAGTCATTCTTGTGCTGCGGCGGTTTTGCAGGCGTATCAGACTGACATTCAAAAATATCTGAGCACAGGGAGGCAAGAAGCTTTTAAGTGTCTCCCCTACCAGGCTGTAGTGTTGGAACTGTCGGCCACCCAGTCCCAACACGTCCAGCTCCCCTGAGGCAAGAAGCCCAAAGAGACAGTGTGCGAGTCTTACGCCCTCTTGTAAAGACTGGGGAAAAGCTTGTAGCACTCAACAGCCAAAGAGGAAGCCAGACCTAAAAACAGTTTATGACCGAAAGGAGGTCCTAAGGCAGTGCCCAAGACAATGGGTGTGTCCCCTCGGGGAGGGCCATGGTAAACTGCAACGGGGAGAAAGAGCTCCTTCCCGGCACGCTTAGGGGCTGCTTCCACCGCCACTGGTGTTTCGGGGGTCAGCGATCTCCAGTGAGATGTTACATGTTTGGTTGTTTCCTGCTGTGTTTCAGGACACCAGACATTTAACATTCCCCACCGGCAAAATCAGTGTACCTTTCGGTCAGTCACAATTTGGTACAAAAAGTCACAAAAATTTGGTAGCGTGGAAGCTACTGCCAAATGTCTCTCCTTGGGTCATAGGGACTGTACAAAAGGGGCTAAAGCATACGATTTGCATATCATCCTCTGCGTTTCAATGGCATTGTCTCCACTACTGTGAAACCGGAACAAGCATATTTGTTGGAATTGCAAGCTCTGCTGAACAAGGAGGTTGTAGAACATCTCCCCTCCTAGACAGAGAGTTGAGCTGCTATAGCCAGTATTTCTGGTTCCCAGAAATGATGGAGGTTGCGTCCACTCTAGATCTTTGTGGGCTGAACCGCTTTCTAAGAACGTACAAGTTCAGAATGCTGACAATCAATGATTGTTTTCTTCTCTATGGTCTATAGTACCAGCCTGCCGCACCACATACTTGCTGCAAGGGGGCAGCCTTTGTATAGAATGCAGTCTCTAATGCAGTAGGCATTGCATTTATTATTGTGAGAAATTCCTTGCCAACAACAGGGAAGTTTGACACGAAATTGTAATAAGAGTAAACATTTCCTTTTGGATCTAGCATAGCACAAGAAAAAACTATTCCTTTCTCATGACAGTTCTTAAGGGAATTTGACTTCTTGAGCCATTTCTTTATTCCATAATTTCATAATATATGCTGCTTGGATTTATTGCAGGCGTGCAGATGGCACTAGGGATGGGGGGGACATGATTCATAGTGACCTGATCCATCTCGCTCACTGTCCCTGTCGCTACTCCCTAATTATTGCCGCCACTGCTTCAGAATCAGTCACAGGCTGACCAGGGCTCTAGACTCATTCTTTCCACAGACCATGCACTCAAATGCGACCACGTTAAATTTTAGCTAAATAAAACATATTTAGCATAAGGCATGAAGTTTTGGTGGGTGATTGGCATACTAAACAATTCACATTTTGATCATGCATTGCTAGTGTTGACCAGGCAGGCCTTTGTTAAGCTTTGTTAATTGTTGTTTATCCATGATTTCAAATAAGAATCTCCCAATAGCTTTTTTAGTGCAAACCATTAGCCCAAATTATGCAATGTAACTACATTTGGGCATTAGTTAAAGCCCAAATTAAACAAAATAACTGATTTGAAATCAATTGCTGACAGCTTGGTCCCCCCCAGTTTAAAAACCCCATCTGCGCCCCTGCTTCTTTTTCTTCTCCAAAGTGAATTGCATTTTTGAGGGCCTAAACATGCTCGAAAACTCACGAAACTTTGCACATGCATCAGACCTGGCGAAAATTCACATCTGATATGAGTTTCAGAAGTGGGTGTGGCAAAATGGCTTGATAGCGCCACCTATAAAATTTCAACAGAGTGCATGCTATTAATGCCATGAAAGAGGAATTTGTTGTCCTGACCTGAACACATGTAAAGGCCAATATTCTGTTACAATCATAGCGCCACCTACTGGCAACAGGAAATTACTTGTTTTACGCTCACTTAAACATGCAATGTCCAATCTGCCCCAGACTTCACATTTGATAAGAGTACTGGCCTGAACATATCTTAAGGCTAATGTTCAGTTTCAATCATAGTGCCAGCTGCTGGCAAAAGGATGTATCTTGTTCTACATTTAACATGTTTACATGTTTTACATTTACATTAATGACTGACATGTTCTTCCTATATTTCCTATATTTATAATATTGCAGCTTATGTGGGTTCCAGCTCACGTGGGAATTAATGGTAATGAAGAGGCAGATAAGTTGGCTAAACAAGGAGTAGAGGAGGTGGAGTAGAGCAGCATGATGCTGGAAGTGCAAGCAGAGGAGCTGAACATGCAGCGCTGCTTGAGCTTCTGGCTCTGTGGTGGCTGGAAAGGAGAGGGGACTCTGATATGGAACGAGTTTCTGATCCGAGTCACCAGCAGATGGCAGTAATGCACTGACTAAGATGGCTTTGAAGTATTCACTTATTGAAATTAATACAGCTATTAGCAAATCTGAAATCAAGAGAATAATATCATTTGAAGGAAGAAAGATATGGCAAAAGTTATGGAACAGTGGAACAAAAGGAAGGCATCTTCACCAGATTCAGGAGTGTGTAGAAGATGAGAGAATGAGATGTGGTAGTAGGAAGAAAGATGCTATAATAACAAGAATGAGAATTGGACATTCAGCATTAAATTACAATTTACACAAAATAGGGAAACATGAAACTGGCAGCTGTGATAAATGTTTGATTTATATAAGATACACGTGTATCTTATCTTAAATACTTGTGTATTTAAATTCCTGAAACCTAAAATAAACGTTAAGTCGTTGAAAACACTGCACAATTGTGATTATATGACAAGCACAGCAAGCGTCTCTCTCTGGCTCAGCGCCAGACAACGCACGTAAACACAGTTTGAATTTGGCAGTTGCGTGACGTCACCGAACGTTCTAAATCGCATATGTGGGACCGTACTCCCAGGGGCACAGAAAATAGAATCCCATATGTGGGACCGTACCGCTCAAAGGGTTAAAATGTGCTTTACTGTTTCTGGATTCCCACATTTATCACAGCTGCCAGTTTCATGTTTCCCTATTTTGTGTAAATTGTAATTTAATGCTGAATGTCCAATTCTCATTCTTGTTATTATAGCATCTTTCTTCCTACTACCACATCTCATTCTCTCATCTTCTACACACTCCTGAATCTGGTGAAGATGCCTTCCTTTTGTTCCACTGTTCCATAACTTTTGCCATATCTTTCTTCCTTCAAATGATATTATTCTCTTGATTTCAGATTTGCTAATAGCTGTATTAATTTCAATAAGTGAATACTTCAAAGCCATCTTAGTCAGTGCATTACTGCCATCTGCTGGTGACTCGGATCAGAAACTCGTTCCATATCAGAGTCCCCTCTCCTTTCCAGCCACCACAGAGCCAGAAGCTCAAGCAGCGCTGCATGTTCAGCTCCTCTGCTTGCACTTCCAGCATCATGCTGCTCTACTCCACCTCCTCTACTCCTTGTTTAGCCAACTTATCTGCCTCTTCATTACCATTAATTCCCACGTGAGCTGGAACCCACATAAGCTGCAATATTATAAATATAGGAAATATAGGAAGAACATGTCAGTCATTAATGTAAATGTAAAACATGTAAACATGTTAAATGTAGAACAAGATACATCCTTTTGCCAGCAGCTGGCACTATGATTGAAACTGAACATTAGCCTTAAGATATGTTCAGGCCAGTACTCTTATCAAATGTGAAGTTTGGGGCAGATTGGACATTGCATGTTTAAGTGAGCGTAAAACAAGTAATTTCCTGTTGCCAGTAGGTGGCGCTATGATTGTAACAGAATATTGGCCTTTACATGTGTTCAGGTCAGGACAACAAATTCCTCTTTCATGGCATTAATAGCATGCACTCTGTTGAAATTTTATAGGTGGCGCTATCAAGCCATTTTGCCACACCCACTTCTGAAACTCATATCAGATGTGAATTTTCGCCAGGTCTGATGCATGTGCAAAGTTTCGTGAGTTTTCGAGCATGTTTAGGCCCTCAAAAATGCAATTCACTTTGGAGAAGAAAAAGAAGCAGGGGCGCAGATGGGGTTTTTAAACTGGGGGGGACCAAGCTGTCAGCAATTGATTTCAAATCAGTTATTTTGTTTAATTTGGGCTTTAACTAATGCCCAAATGTAGTTACATTGCATAATTTGGGCTAATGGTTTGCACTAAAAAAGCTATTGGGAGATTCTTATTTGAAATCATGGATAAACAACAATTAACAAAGCTTAACAAAGGCCTGCCTGGTCAACACTAGCAATGCATGATCAAAATGTGAATTGTTTAGTATGCCAATCACCCACCAAAACTTCATGCCTTATGCTAAATATGTTTTATTTAGCTAAAATTTAACGTGGTCGCATTTGAGTGCATGGTCTGTGGAAAGAATGAGTCTAGAGCCCTGGTCAGCCTGTGACTGATTCTGAAGCAGTGGCGGCAATAATTAGGGAGTAGCGACAGGGACAGTGAGCGAGATGGATCAGGTCACTATGAATCATGTCCCCCCCATCCCTAGTGCCATCTGCACGCCTGCAATAAATCCAAGCAGCATATATTATGAAATTATGGAATAAAGAAATGGCTCAAGAAGTCAAATTCCCTTAAGAACTGTCATGAGAAAGGAATAGTTTTTTCTTGTGCTATGCTAGATCCAAAAGGAAATGTTTACTCTTATTACAATTTCGTGTCAAACTTCCCTGTTGTTGGCAAGGAATTTCTCACAATAATAAATGCAATGCCTACTGCATTAGAGACTGCATTCTATACAAAGGCTGCCCCCTTGCAGCAAGTATGTGGTGCGGCAGGCTGGTACTATAGACCATAGAGAAGAAAACAATCATTGATTGTCAGCATTCTGAACTTGTACGTTCTTAGAAAGCGGTTCAGCCCACAAAGATCTAGAGTGGACGCAACCCCCATCATTTCTGGGAACCAGAAATACTGGCTATAGCAGCTCAACTCTCTGTCTAGGAGGGGAGATGTTCTACAACCTCCTTGTTCAGCAGAGCTTGCAATTCCAACAAATATGCTTGTTCCGGTTTCACAGTAGTGGAGACAATGCCATTGAAACGCAGAGGATGATATGCAAATCGTATGCTTTAGCCCCTTTTGTACAGTCCCTATGACCCAAGGAGAGACATTTGGCAGTAGCTTCCACGCTACCAAATTTTTGTGACTTTTTGTACCAAATTGTGACTGACCGAAAGGTACACTGATTTTGCCGGTGGGGAATGTTAAATGTCTGGTGTCCTGAAACACAGCAGGAAACAACCAAACATGTAACATCTCACTGGAGATCGCTGACCCCCGAAACACCAGTGGCGGTGGAAGCAGCCCCTAAGCGTGCCGGGAAGGAGCTCTTTCTCCCCGTTGCAGTTTACCATGGCCCTCCCCGAGGGGACACACCCATTGTCTTGGGCACTGCCTTAGGACCTCCTTTCGGTCATAAACTGTTTTTAGGTCTGGCTTCCTCTTTGGCTGTTGAGTGCTACAAGCTTTTCCCCAGTCTTTACAAGAGGGCGTAAGACTCGCACACTGTCTCTTTGGGCTTCTTGCCTCAGGGGAGCTGGACGTGTTGGGACTGGGTGGCCGACAGTTCCAACACTACAGCCTGGTAGGGGAGACACTTAAAAGCTTCTTGCCTCCCTGTGCTCAGATATTTTTGAATGTCAGTCTGATACGCCTGCAAAACCGCCGCAGCACAAGAATGACTTGCTGCATGAAAAACTCTCCTTACCAGTGTAGATGTTGCTCTACATAGCTTGGTAGGGAGCGTTGACTTTCAACCTTGCCTTGAATCCACAATAATTGAATAATTCAAGATTGAGGGCACAGAAAAGCACAGGACAAATATGGCTTACTCCAACTTAGTTCTCTCATCATTAAGATAACCTGACCACCTAGTCATCTAGTTTGGAGCATCTGGGGATCTCTTGTTCTCTGGCCAATCCAGCTTTAATCTGGTGAACGAGTGATCACCTTAAGTAACTCCTCATTCCTTAAATAATCGTGGGAGGAGCACAACAGAACAGAAGCAAGAGTTACAGCATTCACTGCCCAATCTGAAGAAATGCTGGGGCATGCTTTGAAAGCAGGTGCGAAAATCTCCCGATCTGGCAAGAGAACAATGGAAAGGAGAGGACCTGTCTCTCGAGCCTCGGCCAGATTAATGTTCGTTCTTAACAAGGGCGCAACGGCTCGTACTTTCGTAAAGGGAAAGCGAGCCAAACGCAAAGTACACGGAAAAGAAGTTAATCGCAGTGCTCACAGTTGCCGCCCTCGAACGCAAGAGCTGCATGCTATTACCCCTAACACTCCAAACAATACTTATGCGAGTCCTCTTCAGAGATGAGCCATAAACAAGGAGGCACGCATCTCTTGCGGATTAACTCGACATGACGAGTAAGCTTTAACTTTCACGCTTTTGGTAGGGAACAGTATGCACAGAGAGGACTCTGAGAGGACACAGAGAGTGGTACTTAGATCTTGCAGTGAGGTAGTTCTCAGTCCTGATAAGTCCCAATAGTTTCAGGGAAACATCTACTTGAAAGGAGGGATAGGTGCAGACAGATGATTGGACTCACTTGGAGACTTGAACAGGCAGATGTCAGTAGACATGTCCTCCTCTGTGTAGTGATGTGCTGGATGTGTGCTGATAGTACTTGTATTATTCGTGAGATTCGTGATATGTGTGTGGTTCTATAATAAAGCAAATAAAACGCAATTAGTTTCTAATGTTACCGGTCTCAAACAGGGAAGGATGAGACACAGTAAACTGTAAGAAATGATGAACCAAACACAGATTACAATCTGTAGCGTTCTGGCACTTTCTTTAATGACTTTGACCTTGTCAGCGCCATGTTGTCGTGGAGGTTCTTCAAGACCATCAGCTTCAGCTTTTCAAGTAGGACCAGCTGTTTTCGATTGCCAGAGTGTCGGTACAGAATTTCTTCCTCCACTACTAACTTGTTCCACTCTTGTACCAGGCGCCTGGTTCCTCTGGTCATGGTTTTCTTTTCTTTGTTGTTTGGGGTCCAGTTATTTTCCTTAAGCTTGATCACCTCCTTAATACACTCATCGTACTGTTGCGAAGCTCTGACATCCTCCTGAGCCTTTAGAGATACCATCTGCCCTTCCAGCATTTCCTTCTCGACATCACAGGCACATGCATCCACCCACGGTACCTCTTCTTCAACAACAGCCTTGCTCCCTTGCCACACCGCTGACACCACCTCAGGTGGTCTGTGAGGTTAAGAGGATATCGTGAAAGTGTATCTGCATCTGAGTTCTGTTTTCCTGGTCTGTACTTAATATCAAAGTGGAAATCAGACAATTCACCAACCCAGCGATGACCTACAGCGTTTAATCTGGCAGTACTCAAAACATAAGTTAATGGATTGTTGTCCGTGTACACCGTAAATGTCGGGGCATAATACAGGTAATCTCTGAATTTGTCACAGATCGCCCACTTGAGAGCTAGAAACTCAAGTTTACCAGAATGTAAATGGTAATTGCGCTCTGCTGGCATCAATGTTCTTGAGCCAAATCCAATAACACGAAGTTTACCTCCTTGTCGCTGGTAAAGTACAGCACCTAAGCCCTCATTTGATGCATCGGTGTGTAACACGAACGGTAGGTCAAAATCAGGGTATGCCAGGACTGGAGGACTGGTAAACATCTCAATGAATTTCGACAGAACAGCCCGATGTTCAGTTGTCCACTGAATAGGAGTTCTCGATGGCATTTGTGCTTTGGTCCCCTTTCGTGTCTTCTGTTTACCTTGGCTCTTCCTTGGGGTTCTGCAGAAGCTCGTACAGCGGCTTCGCTAACCTTGAGAAATCCTGGATGAAAGATCTGTAGTAACTTAAGAACCCTAAGAGAGTTCTAACTTCCCCCACTGTTTTTGGTTCTTTCTTTTTCAGCTGCAGTACAGCCTCGAGGTCCTTTGGGTCAATCTCAATGCCTTCTCCAGACACCATCCTCCCTAGGTATCTGATCTGCCTTTTGAAAAGTTCACATTTCTTCGGTCGGAGTTTGATGCCATACTCCCGCATTCTACAAAGCACTTGTCTAAGGTCACTGACATGCTCATGAAAGGTTTTTGAGTAGCAGAGCACATCATCAAGGTATGGAGAACAACATTTGTCCCTAATATCCTCTAGAACACCTTCCACGCACCTCTGGAAGGCTGCTGGAGTGTTTGTCAACCCAAATGGGATACGCTTCCACTCATAGAGCCCCCAGGGGGTGCTAAAAGCAGTCATGTGTCTAGAGTCCTCATCCACAAATCCTTGATGATAAGCACTACCCTGGTCAAGAATTGAGAACCATGTGAATCCTCCAAGGCTGTCCAGCAAATCTTGTATTCTCGGTAGTGGATGTCTATCAGGCATAGTCTTCCAATTCAACTCTCTAAAGTCGACACATAGCCGTAAGCTACTGTCCTTCTTTCGGGCGCAGACAACTGGTGATGAGTATGCTGAGGAGGATTTCTTTATCCAGCCACGGTCAAGGAGATTTTGGACATACTCTTTAACTTCCTTGTATAGGGGCTTAGGGATTGAATTGTAGCATTTCTGAACTGGAGTATCATCTTTCAGATTTATCTTCAATTTCAGATTTGGGATACACCCTATATCTGCATCATCGTGAGTGAAAACATCGGATTCATCATATAGCAGTTGTCTTAATATATCCTGCTCTTGTTCTGAAAGGTGTTCTAAATCAACAGGTGGGTGCCACTTTACTGTTTTGTTGGCAGGTAACTGACTTGTATCACTAAGACTATCGGTGTAACAGGTGCTGAGTCATTATAGCTTCACGTGGCTAAACATAAGAAACCATAAACATATAATATACACAGAATATTGCATAATTTCTTTCATAATTGAAGAACTATATCAATAATACATCTGATGACATATTAGTTCACAATATTAAGGTGAATAACAAATAAACAGCACTTTGTTAATGATGCACACTAAAAAACGAACTCTGAAGCAATCTCACAGCATCAGTCGACCATCCGCACGGAAAACTTCTGTCTGCTTATAACCTGTATGCTTATAACCAATCCCCAGCTCAAAGGCATAAATCGAACTCACTTTGATTGTTTATAACAGCCATTGCACATATTCTTCGTCTTTCCACTATTGCTGCGTCTGATTTCTTATTAATCTCTCTGAACTCGTAAGACTCTCTGGTACCCACGCCTACTCAGCTGACACAATAACTAAAATAAACCGAATGTGATAAACCAAAGGTGAAACCACTGGGTGTAATAAAGCTCAGCTGTGTGTTATGACCAGTAGATGGCCATACCGTACACTGAACTAAAATCAGTCTATTTCCATAATTAAAAAAAAAAAAATTCAATCTAACATACATAATCTGTTTCTTTTTAGCAATGTCCTATGTATTTCTGTGTTGAAAAGGCTGTTTTTTTTTAACAATGTACATTATATTCTCCAAAGCCTGCAAAAACCTACAATGTGATCACAATAAAAGAGACTACTGCTTCATATTGCTCTAGTTATCATTAATTTCTCAGGCAACACAATTATGAAATATCAGATTATTACTCTTAGCAATAGTTTTATTCCATCTGATCATAACCTCAGCCATATATATGTGTGTGTATGGTTTAGGTTATGATTAATGGGAATAAAACACCAGCCTGCATGTGTGGTCAGAGCAAACCTGCCTTAACTTCCTCTTGATTGTGGTTAAAATGTCTCTGTTAGTTTGAAAGCTGTGAGGTAAGGTTTCATGTCATGTGAAAGAAACAAGACAGAATCATGCTGAAGTATTTTAACACCCTGAAGATCATGTGCTTTCTTCTCTGTGAGTTTATTTTCTTTTATAAACATTGTATCATGATGGTTATCGTGAGGATTTCTGATGTTTAGAAGTTCATATTGTCTCATTTTCTTTCTTCCCTTGGACAGATCTTTTCTTATGGTGCCAAACTGCAGAGTCTTTAACCAATCAACTAACAGATTTGGGTCAAAACGTGACCATAAACTGTTATCTTGACTTAAAGGAGGTGACATGGATGTTGCTAAATTCACCGGATCCTCCAGTTCTGATATTACGCTCCTTCTTAAACCCACTAAAAGCATTGTACTTCAACAAAACATTCAAACAGAAATTTTCAGTGACATGTGCACATCATCTGTTTATACATAACATTACTATTAACGAGTTAGGAGTTTATTACTGTATGAACTTGGACACAACTTCACATCTCAGCAGCGGCACCAGACTATACACCACTGGTGAGTGATACTTCAGTTACTGCTTCATAAGAATGTCACAATATATTATATACTATGTATACACTCTAAGAAAAGTATTGTGTATTTATATATCAGGCCCAATGACCTAGTTCAGCGTTTCTCAACTCCAGTCCTTGCGCCCCCCCGCTATGCTTATTTTGCGTGTCTCTTCTAGTTAACACACCTGATTCAGATAACCAGCTCGTTATCATGAGCTACGTGCATGAACTGTGTTCCGATTGACATGATCCCTACATAGTGTTCATTGCTCCCTGCTCCCTGAGTTTGCTTCACTTCGGAACGTTCCTTTATGGATTCGCGCTGCGCCGCTGCCTGCAGCGTCTTCACACACAGACGAAACTTACTAGAGAAGTGTGAAATGTGACATCATATACTTCTGTAAATAAATACAATTTAAATTCACCTCTCGCACTCTTTAATGCCCTTTGAATGGAACGTATACACTCGTTTCGAACCGGAATCATGGCGGAATATCTGGTGATGTCCACTTCGCAGGGCACTTCATGGTCGAATAGAACAATTGCCGTACGTGATAAGAGATACATTCAAAATTAGCATAGTGGGGGGGCGCGAGGACTGGAGTTGAGAAACGCTGACCTAGTTAATAAAAAAACAATTGTTCATATTGATTTTTTACAGGTGTTTTACCCGTAGTTTGAATTATGCTTTGAATTTTGTTGTGCTTAAGGGTTAAAGAAAATGCTGTTAACCAAAATAATGTTCTGTCAAAAAAATCTGCGGACTTTTTTTCAGATTTTCTTTGGTTTTTTGTATATTTAGATATACGGTTGTTTTCTAAAAACAGATCATCTTTCCTTTGCACTGGTCTTACTGTTACTGTGCAGATTTGCAGACTGATACATGTGAGCATGTTTACTCTTTCTCAAATAAATATAAATAATAACGGTAAAATGATGGGCACATGATTGGTGTGCTTTGCAAAATCTAAAGAAGCTGCCCTGATACACGTACATCTCGGCGTCTGTATTTACATCTGCAAGACATCTGCAAGATGTAGTTTGCTCATCTGCAATATGTCTATTGGACATTTCCTATCAGATGTTAAATAAATGTCTATTAAAAAGATGTTTATGATTTAGAATGTATGTAAAATTTACATTTTACAGACGTCTGCCAGACGTTTGTACACAGTAGATGCTTTCCAGATCAAGAGATCTTTAACTGACATCTTGCAGACGTACATGTGCAATCTGGGTGTTCACCAGCGTTGGGCATGTTACTTAAAAAAAGTTATTAGTTATAGGTACTATTTACTTCTTACAAATAGTAACTGAGTTACATCATTATAAAAGTAACTAATTACCAGGGAAAGTAACTATTGTGTTACTTTTTTAAAAAATGTTCAAATATGTCAAATAGCGTGGATGCCCCCAATATGAAATGTGTTGAATGAAATTCATTATAATGAAATTTAATTAAATGAAATGAATACATTTTTTTAAGACTAATATTGAATAACTGATATCCTGTATACACTGACCAGAATTGTAAACGCAACACTTTTGTTTTTGCCCCCATTTTTAATGAGCGGAACTCAAAGATTTAAGACTTTTTCTATGTACACAAAAGGCCTATTTCTCTCAAATATTGTTCACAAATCTGTCTAAATCTGTGTTAGTGAGCACTTCTGCTTTGCCGAGATAATCCATCCACCTCAAAGGTGTGGCATATCAAGATGCTGATTAGACAGCATGATTATTGCACAGGTGTGTCTTAGACTGGCCACAATAAAAGGCCACTGTAAAATGTGCAGTTTTATCACACAGCACAATGCCACAGATGTCACAAGTTTTGAGGGAGTGTGCAATTGGCATGCTGACTGCAGGAATGTCCACCAGAGCTGTTGCCCATGAACTGAACGTTCATTTCTCTACCATAAGCCGTCTCCAAAGGCGTTTCAGAGAATTTGGCAGTACATCCAACTGGCCTCACAACTGCAGACCACGTGTAACCACACCAGCCCAGGACCTCCACACCAGCCACCCGGACAGCTGCTGCAACAATCGGTTTGCATAACCAAAGAATTTCTGCACAAACTGCCAGAAACCATCTTAGGGAAGCTCATCTGCATTCTCGGCGTCCTCTTCGGGGTCTCGACCTGACTGCAGTTCGTTGTCTTAAACGACTTAAGTGGGTAAATGCTCACATTCGATGGCATCTGGCACTTTGGAGTGGTGTTCTCTCCACAGATGAATCCCAATTTTCACTGTACAGGGCAGATAGCAGACAGCGTGTATGGAGTCGTGTGGGTGAGCGGTTTGCTGATGCCATCGTTGTGGATTGAGTGACCCATGGTGGCGGTGGGGTTATGGTATGGACAGGTGTATGGTATGGACAACGACACAGGTGCATTTTATTTATGGCATTTTGAATGCACAGAGATACCGTGATGAGATCCTGAGGCCCACTGAAAAAAATAATAATGCTGTTTATTTATAGTGCCGTTATTCAAACACTGCTGTTCACTGACATTGTACAAAAATACATTTTCTTTACAGCTCCAACTCAAGTAACTATGTTTACTGAGTGTCAAAATCACACCATAGTGCAGTACATACAGCAGAATGAGACACCATGGAAAACATTCACTCTCATATCAGGTCTGCTGAATGTTGTTTTGGTCATTGTGGTTATTGGTGAGTATTAGGTTTGTTAAATTCAAGTTGTGTTGGGTTTTTATTTATTGTTTGTTTGTTAAATAATCTTGAATCCAAATGTATTTTAGGACTATTAACAGTGTGTGCTGTTGGACATAAAATATCCAGAGGACGATCACCAGAACTTCATACCACTGATCTTCAGCAAACACAAGTA
This sequence comes from Labeo catla, assembly GCA_012976165.1. Taxonomy (NCBI): domain Eukaryota; kingdom Metazoa; phylum Chordata; class Actinopteri; order Cypriniformes; family Cyprinidae; genus Labeo; species Labeo catla. The sequence continues at coordinate 64,181 of VONZ01001206.1, forward strand.
CGACATCAAGAATCAAATCAACCACAGGTAAATGACATGAAACTGATGATACAATGTTGTGAACCATTTGTCTGTACAAAGACAGCTGCAATATGCTAATACTGTTTTCTAGCATTGTTTTAGCTTAATGCCGAAGCTCTTTTCTGTTAGTGTGTTAGCTGAACGCTAATACTGTTTTCCTCATTGCTTTTTCAGCACACTGAGGTGGATTCTTCAAGGCTTAAAACATTCGGACCCAGCCAAGTCGACAGCACTTATGCTTTTCTACAGCTGCCAAAATAATAAATACAAGTTTGATGCACCTCATACAGCTTTATTTCTCATTTTATACCTTTGTAAGTGTAATGTATAATCTCACCTTGAACTATAAATTTCTCTGCAGATTTAACTATCCAGTACTACTATACATATCTTACGTCTTATAGATTTAGCATGCTTAATATCTGAAATGGATTTTAGTCTTAATGTAATATTAGCATCTACTGCTGTAAGCTGTATTGTGCATTTAAAGGCTTATTTGATTTATGCTTAAATAAACATTTAACACTTTATGGCCATTTTAAATACAACAACACAACTTTGAAGCTACAAAGCATGTGCGTTAGCACCTGAAAATGTGCATAATGTGCCAAACACCAGCAGCTACACACACCTGTTACAGCAAAAACTATTCAAAGTTGTAAATAAAACAGATTATTGGTGTGTATATATTATTTAGTCATTCTACTTCAAAATAAGTTTGATTCAGTGTGTTGCTTGTAAAATTTACTAAATTCTGAGTGAACATGGTTTCGGTACCATTTTTGTTTATAAAATGATTAGTAGTTACATTTACTTAATAATTACATGTCTAACCTTTATGACCTTTTCATAATGCAAAGTCTAATCTAGTCACGCTAGATTAGAACATCACAGTTTTGCTTGTCTGTGGTTTACACCTGTTTTAAGAATGACAGCTCATGCAAAGTGTTAATGTTCCACTCATCTTATGTGTTACAAGCAACCAGCCACAAATAAGTCTCATCTCTTTTTTCATTATTATTATTTGTTTTTATATAACAGTTAAAACACACAGCTTCTCAGAGAACTTTCTTGGCATGTTGATGGATTCTTGCGCTGACCGTCAATCCAAACTAAGGGTATAATACCAATAAAAAGTTAGTTTGGGGTATCTACGTTTTTGCTATGATCATTCGAGCTGTAAAAATAAATGGAATGTGAGCATACAAACAATAAACCGCAAACTCTCACCTACATCTAGACACTAGGGCAGGATGTGTAAATGACATGTTTTTCATTTTGGTCATGTTGTGTATCAATGGTTGTTATGTAGCATTGGATGGTTGAAACGCCACGCTCAAATTTATTCAGTGTGAAATAAATAACAATAATTGCAAAAGGATGTGCATTTTCACAACTGAAAATAACAGGCATGTTTTGCTAAGCTTAAAAAAGCTATTCACTGACATTACACAAAATGTGCACCACCATTCAAGCATTAGGGGTCAGTTTTTAATGTGTTTGAATGAAGTCTCTTCTGTTCACCAAGGGTGCATTTGTCTTCTAAACCCCGAAAAGCCTTCTACACACTGCATGATTTCATCAATCCTATAAGCGCCTCGAGCTACATTTCACGTACTTGTATGAAACTCGGTACACACATGTAACACACCAATACCTACAAAAAAGTCTCCTGGTACAACATCCTAAACCCAACAGGAAGTCCGTTATATTGAATTTCCTGTATGATTTTTGTGCAGTTTTTGCCATTTTCAGGCCTCGTACTTTAACGAACTCCTCCTACAGTTTTAATCCAATCATCTTCAAGTTTGCTGAGTGTTATCATAAGGCCTTTGCGATGCTAAATTGCGAAGATCTAGAGTTTTTGTGGAGGGGCGTGTCCGTGGCGGCCTGACAAAATTCAATGTTTCGCCATGAAAAAGGAAGTTGCTGTAACTCAGACAAACAATGTCCGACCTGCCTCAAACTTCACACGTTTGATAAGATTCATTTCCTGAACACGTCAGTGCCCATATTCAGTTATAGTCATAGTGCCACCTGCTGACAACAGGAAGTGACATGTTTAACGCTGACTCCTAGCAACATATTACTAGCAAGATATTAAAAAGCGTTAACATGTTTTAAATAGGCTAGCAACATGCTAGAAACATGCTAAAACATGTTGGCAACAATTAGCTAAGAGCTAAAGCATGATATTAATACAAAGAAAAAGGAAATTGCTGCAACTCATGCATACAATCTCCAATCTGCCGCAAACTTAACATTCAACATGCTACAAACATAGTAAAGCATGCTAGCAACACTTAGCTAATATGCCAAAGCATGCAAATAATACAATGAAACAGAAAATTACTGTAACTCAGGCATACAATGTCCAATCTGCTTCAAACTTAACATGTTTGATAAGAGTCCTGGTCTGAACACATGCCCATGCCAATATTCAGTTATAGTCATAGCGCCACCTGCTGGCAACAGGAAGTGACATATTTAATACTGTTATGGATGCCTAGCAAGATATTAAAAAGTATCAACAGGTGTTAAATAGGGAAGCAACATGCTAAAAACATGCTAAAACATGTTAGCAACACTTAGCTAAGTCTTAAAGCATGTTATTAATGCAGTGAAACAGGAAGTTGCTGTAACTCAGGCATGCAATGGCCAATCTGCCCCAAATGTAGCATGTTTGATAATAGTCCTGGCCTGAACACATTTATGTGCCAATATTCAGTTATAGTCATAGCGCCACCTACTGTCAACAGGAAGTGACGTTTAACACTGTAATACACTATTAGCAACACACTAAAATAAGCCATTGAGCACTAAACTTGCAAAAACATGCTCAAACATGCTAACAACATTTACTAAGCGCTAAAGCATGTTGTTAAAGCCATGAAACAGGATGTTGTTGTAATTCATGCAAACAATGTCCAATCTGCCCCAAACTTCACATGTTTGATAAGAGTCCTGGCCTGAAGATATATACATGCCCATATTCAGTTATAGTCATTATTAAAAGCACTATAGACTATTAAAAGCACAGCAAAATATGCCATTTTGTGCTAAACATGCTAGAAACATGCTAGCAGCACTTACTACGTGCTAATGCATGCTATTAATGCAATGAAAGAGGATTTTGTTGTAACTCATGCATGCAGTGTCCAATCTGCCCCAAACTTCACTTGTTCGATAACAAGTCCTGACCTGAACACATGTATTGGCTAGTTTTCTGTTTCAATCATAGTGCCACCTGCTGGCAACAGGAAATTAATTGTGTTACATCCCTTAGGTTTTATTTGTCTTTGTTTTGTTTTTGGGAAGTGTTGTATGTGTGTTTCCGTGCAGGATGACGTCTGATTGGTTCCTGTCCTCTAACTCGTGCCACGCCCTGCCTGGTCAGCTGACTCCCTGCTGCCTATAAAAGATCTCATCATCACTTCCTGCTTCAGCTTTTTCCTCATTTGCTGTTTGCTTCTCATCGCTCTGTTAGTTAGTAAGCTTGTGTTAGTAATACTGAGATTCTGTGTGTGTTCGTTTTGAATGTTTAACTGTGAGAGATTGTTTGTTAGTGCATTCGCCAACTATTTGTAACTCTGGCTACTGCCTGTTTGACTTTGATTTTGGATTGCCCCTGTTTGGACTTGTTTGCTTATTGTAAATAATTGTATATAGTATTCTTGGGGAGGAAGGGAGACCGACGCCATTCTTGTTGAAACCTTTTGTTGATTGTTTTTTGTACAGGGAGTTAGGGGAGTAATTGTATTTTCTTTTCTTTTCTTTTGTAAATAGGGAATTTAGAGGGTTAAAATATTACTTGTTTTCTGTTTGTTATTTTGGCCTTTTCGGCTCCTGAAGTCACAATTCCCCCACTTCTATTTGTAAAAAATCATTGTTTTCATTAAACCATTGTTCATTTGCTTTTCAAACTCCGTACTTTAGTCCTTTAGTTCATCTATCAAAAGTAAGTATGCATGTCAGTGAACATATCAGTGCCATCAGAATGAAAAGTCCTTGTGTCATTGTTCACAAACAAGATAGTCAAAATGTTTAGTCATGTTGTCAATCAAACAGTGTACTCTATTAGCATTACCTGATGTAAACTCAGTACCGGCCTATAGGTTTGCGGGGCCCTAGGCAAGATAATGAAAATGGGCCCCTGTCACCGAAATTTTACTAGTGAAGATAAAGCACATGAAATGACTATTTCAGTATTTAAGCGTTAATGTGGATTAATTGTAACACATTCAACAAACATATGTAAAAAATAATAAATAAATAAAAAAATAAGCAAATAAAATAAAAAAATAGGAGTGAAAGTGAGATTGAGTAAAGTATACACAAAACTAAACAGAATAAACAGAGCATAAACAAAATAAACAGGCCTTAATATTCATAAATGGCTATTCTGCTTGTTTTTAAGGATTGATTAATGATCACATGAAAAAAAAAAAAAACTTTTTATTTATTGAATTACATTGGATTGGGGTCTGTAATTAAGGTAACATTCTAAATGTGGCTCAATTTTTCCTTATATGACAAGTCTGTGATGGACATCATTGCATGTAAAAAAACAAAAACAAACAAACAAAAAAAAATACTACAGCAATAAATGAACAGTTCAGATGCAAAAGCCTCTAAATCCATCTGACGTATTTCTTTAAAATGAGCATTTCTTTCTGGCTACTTTGTATAGGTTTCTATGTAAGTACTGGCACTTCTGATTGGGCTGAGACTGGAATTTAGTGAGTTTGAAGTAAAAGTATTTGATGGATGTATAATATGTGCCAGGAGCATTCACTCAGTATCATTATCTCATTTTTGACTGAGATGGCTTTTAGCTGGTTTTGCATCTGAACTCTTCAAATATTATGTATAGAGCAGTCAAAAATCCTTTTTTGCAGCCCCGGAAAGATATTGTTTGGATTCCATTTCTACCACAACTTCGCTTTAATCTCTCTGTCATTCGTTCATGTCAAATAATTTAAAAATAGCATTAATGTGTAACTAGACTTCATTTCCAGAGAATATTCTGAGAGGCAATATTAAGTGATTTCCAAAATCTAAACCGTAACAACAAAATCTGAACTGTAACAAGAAAGGTTTTCTGACATTATTTACCAAAATATTATAAAGAGCACTGAGTTTGTTGTGCCTGGACTGCACAATTTGGCTAAAACATTGTTTTTATCAATATGACTAATTCTGGTCATTCTGATAAAAACATTAAACAAAACAATAATTATTGTTAATGATTATCAATATATTTTACAGAAAACTGCAGCATGACCTGTTAACATACTGAAGGCCTAACTATAAATGTTTATGTATTATAAAATTATTTATGAATTAAAATCTTTGTCCAAAAAAAAAAAAAAAAAAAAAATCTTAACTTTTTGTCAGAAAATCTTTCATTCACTGAGAGAGGGGAAAAAAACTCCTACAGTGGAGAAAAAAAAAACGTACAGAGAGGTATTATTATTCCAATTTGTACCCAAAATAAGGTGTTAATTAATATATTTAATACATGTAACAGAATGTTTAATTCATACATGAAATCCCTTATATGGACAAAGGTATACGCTTTCGCGTAGCTGAATAAAACTCAGAGACATTTAACTCATGAAACAAATGTATGATTGTGACGAAATGGTTTATCTCTGTTCTTCGAGCCATATCGGGCATCTTTATATGAATATGCAATGCAATGCTAATCAACAGTCTTTATCACTTTATAGAATACTACATAAAATAATGATTTTGCCTCATTCTGTGATGCGAAACGACGTCAGACCAAAAAAGGAAGTTATTTCAAAGACTCGACTGATGTTATTAAATGAATTTGGAGCAAAATCATGTCATTAAAACGTTGTCAATAGACAACAGGTTTGTAAACAGACTCAAACCCACGCAAAATCCATGCACGCGTTCTACTGAGGTAAATTTGAACGCACAGACTGATTTTTTTTTTTCATACGTTCGATACATATGCCGCCGCACTGTACAGCACTGGTGCACCTTAGTTGTGTAAGGTGCGTGGGGCTTTAAGTTGCGCTGCGCAACCCGATAGGTGGATGACATTAAAGTACTGCAAGAGTGATTTGAAAGCATGCAGAGCTGTCTGCGCTCCATAGTTCTTGCGAAACTTTTATTGTAAAAACGGATCTTTCTGCGCAGCGTCTCTTCAAATCGAACGCACCTAAAAATCCTATTGACAACCTCGCGGCCCCGGGGCCCTAGGCGACTGCCTGTATCGCCTGTTGGACGGGCCGGCACTGTGTAAACTATGTCAATAGTTTGCATGACAGTTACTGTATTGAAATGCAGAAGGCTGCAGTTCTTATGTGTGCAATCCATTTCAAAAGTACAAATGTACACATTACTGTATGTGAGATATTGATTGTAAGAGACCGTATAGGACAAAAAAAAAAAAAAAGAACAGAAAAAAACAACAACATTAAGAGTCATTGTGATAGACAAGAAAAAGAAATATCCCTGATAGTACACGTACATCACTAAGACGTCTATTTCACGTTTACATTTACATCTGCAAGATTAATTTTTTAGTGTTCGCTCATCTGCACGTTTCCTACCAGGTGTCAAATAGACTTTTATTAGATGTCTTTACCGTAAGATGTTTATGATTTAGAGTGTATGTAAAACTGACATCTTACAGATGTCTGTCAGATGTTTGTACATGGCAGATGCACAAAGTGAAAGTACAAAATTAGAAAGGCAAACACAGGAATCACCCCTTAGGCAGAACTTTGCTTTTGCACACAGCACAGAATTTCAGAGAACTGGTTTGTTATTGGTTAATCTACATTCCCTTATTAGTGAAAGTCAAGATTCACCTGCGCAATACATGGCAAATTTACAAATAGACTAACAGCAGTGTGTAGAATATATACAGTTTATGACAACTATATCAACCATTTTGCATTTAATGACTTATACGATGAACTAATGACTAGATGTTTTGAGGGGTAAGACTATTGCACAGAGAACTATATAATACATTTTGAGCAACATGACACTAGAAAATGCAGACAAATGTACATAATCAATTGCGTGAATTTACCAAAGCAATTGCAACTTGTTCAAACGAATGAGAAACAGCTATTATGATGTGCACGAGTGACTAGATGATGTGGAGGCTGAAAAAGTAGTTTTGAGAATTTCATTTCAGATTTGAGAAATGCACCAAAGCGACTGAGAAAAACTGTAATTTCATATTTAAGTACTGCATGTGTTAGTAGCATGTGTTAGTATCCATTTTGTACACTAGAGGGAGTAGTGTGCCTTTTTTTCCAATCGTGGCGATTTCTGTGATCTTGGCTCCTAATCTATGGCCCTGTGCCGTACAGTAAGAGAGGTTCGTGGTCACGATGTTGCGACCAAAGATAGCCTACGACAATTTTCTGGCAGTGTCAGAAATTCAGCCTGATCGTCGCATGGTGTTTTTGCTGCCACGACCCACGTTTACTGACCAGCCAATAAAAATGCGTCATGAAATCAACGCGACATGGCGCTAAAACTTAAAACTTAGCTCAAGCTCTTATTCCTTTCCCTTTCACCGCTTCCACTTTTTTTCAGCACACATAAAAACTACAGCAGCCAAAGTGTGATTCATTATACTCTTTTTGTTTACCACCAGCACATGCTGATGAAGTTTTCGTCTTCTATAGTAACATCCGTCGTAGCCTGCGAGTCAATAGGGGTCACCATCGTACAGTTTACATGGATGTCGTACCCAGGATTATGAGATCCATGTCGCACAGTGTGATCAGCAACGATCTTATAGGATTGCTAAAATCGTGCAGAGAAGGCTTTTAAGATACAGTAAAAACGCTAATATTGTGAAATATTATTAGAATTTAATATAACATAATTTTCTTATGTGAATATATTTTAAAATGTAATTTATTCCTGTGATGCAAAGCTGAATTTTCAGCATCATTACTCCAGTCTTCAGTGTCACATGATCCTTCAGAAATCATTCTTATATGCTGATTTGCTTCTCAAGAAATATTATTAATGTTAAAAATGGCTTTGCTGCTTAATATATTAAAGGATTAATAGAAAATTCAAAAGAACAGCTCTTTTGTAACATTATAACACCTTTACTGACACTTTTGGTTAACTTAATGAATCCTTGCTGTGTAAAAGTATTACAGTAGTATATACAAGTGTAAAATCAGGTATTAGGTATTTAAATATATAGCAACCACTACCACATTTACAAGTTTAGTATATAACCCAACATGTGAGCTCCATTATATAATCAACATACATTAAAACAATGTACATTTGGAGTTTTTTTTATCTAACCAATCATGAACCTATTTCAGATTCCACAAAGAGCCAAAGACAACTTTCCGTTTAGTTGTGGTGAAGAACAAAAACATGATGATTCTGGAAGTCATTTTCATGGGCAGCAAAGAATATTTAAAAGCTCTTTGATCTGTGGAGGCCATTTTCTACTTACCATCCCCAGATGCTTCCACACACGAACACATCTTACACATACTGTACACACAAGGGCCAAGAGGGGAGAGATTTGCAAAGGAGTCATAAAGCAAACACAATATTTACTCAAGGATGTTCTCAGGAAAGAGCAGAAGAGATTGTTCTTGAAGGGGAAGGAAACATATGAAGGGCACATCCTAGGCAAACTTCCTGTGAACATGGAGGCACCTGCTGTTGTCAGAATGTAAAAATGACTGTATTGAGCGTCCAAATTTAATAGCAATACAATGATATACAGCTCTAGAGACTATTTATCTACATGCCTAGTGAAAGCAAGAGAAGTCAGTTCATCATTGCACTACATTTTGCTCAAAACAGTGCGTTAGCTTGTCCATTTTTAATATTAGCTTCCAAGCATACCTAGCATTTAGCATAGGTGCTTGTCTTTCAAGAAGGTTGACAAATAGTAGACACAGATTGAAAATATTATGTGAAATGTGAATGACTGTACAAATTCATATCAGCTGCACATTGGTTATACTGTGTTAAAGCTACATGCTAACACTAGCACAGGCTACAAAATAAAACTTGGTTTGTAGCCTTTGTTGTTGTGCTAACAGTAGCATTTGCTGGCTACAGCTAGTTGGAATGTAGCCTTTAAGCTATAAACAAGATGCTAATTGTCCAAGTGAAGTCAGAAGTCTTTTTCTTCATCAAAAGTCTGCCGTTTCACCTCTGTTGAGAGGCTCGTTGGGTGGATTTTGCCGCCTAACTCTCGCTTTACGGTTTTCAGACACCTTCCATTTTAAAGGGCGAAGTTTTTGCTTTTGCCGTTTCTCGCGGTACCAAAGATGTTCACAGTACTCGTCGGCCGTTAGCCCGCTAACTCCCATTAGGTGGAGTTCCTTGTAGCTCCGCGGTGAGGCAGCGTAATTTCCAGGATGGGTGTTTTGCACTTTCAACATGTGGTTCTGGGGAATGACGTGGAGCTCGTAGCGGGCTAGCGTGCGGGAGAATGAGTGTTCGTAGGCTACGCAGAGGTATAGGCCAGCGTTAGCAGATGCTAGGTGTTGGAGGAGGAGCCCGCGTTGCATATGGATGAGGTTTTCCTCACCTGGAGCCAACTGAGAGATAGAAAACAGTTTGAGTTAGAGTAAAAGTAAATTAATTAGATGTTTTACGATTTTTCATGAATGAATCTTCTAAACAGGATGTGGACAGACCTCTATGCTAGTTTGGCTGTGGCTTGGCTGAATTATCCACTTGATAGTGGCTTGTGGTGAACGTGGGATACATTCCAGGAAGGTTGAGTTTGTCTCCACGGCGTAAACAGTCTTCAGTTCAGCAGTCTCTAAACCTGTTAAGATGAATGGATGCTTTTAGCTTTTTGGAATTTGAACTGACAAATTGGTTACAATTTAAGACTAAGGACTTTAAGAACGATTAAGCACTAAGAAGGTAAACAAGATTTGATTTCATATTGATGTGGTGCACACATCTTAGCATGTGTTAGTATCCAATTTGTACACTAGAGGGAGTAGTGTGGCTTTTTTTTTCCAGGACTGGCCAATATTATATATAACCTGAGGATGGAAAACGGTGAGGTGAACAGAAAATGATTTATTACCATCTCTCATGTCTTGACACTGGCTCCAGGGGTCTCCATACCTCACATCCTGTCTCCGGGCACGCCTGTGGACCACAAGAGGATGTCACTGACGCTCAGATATATTACTTGGCAGGTTTGCTGGTGGTTTTCGGTTTTATAATTCAAGTCATTTTCAACTAATAAATGCTCCAAGTAAAATTTTTGAAAATTCACTGTAACCAAGCCTACAGTTTTCCTCTATTTGTTAATAACTCAATAAAAATGTTGTAGAAACAATTTAGTTCATCTCTCAAATTCACAAATTCTAGTACATTTCACACATTATTAGTAACGCATTGTAATTAAACACAAAAGGCTGAAATAGTATTTTCTTGTAAAACGTACTCCAAAAATGTTTATTTTCTTAAAGTATAGTCAACTGTAGCATTGTTGTTATTTATGGTGTCCTTGTTACATTGTAATTATTTACTTAAAATATTAATTAGTAATAGATAGAGAGAAAGAGAGAGAGAGAGAGAGAGAGAGAGAGAGAGAGTCATGGCCAAAAATATCGGCCCTTGCAATTCTGTCAGAAAATGCAACCCTTCAAACAGCTGCAAATGTTTTGCTACTCACATTTTTTTGTTGTTGTTGTTTGCATTGGAACAACAACAACAACAACAAAAAAAAACAGAAGAAAAGTCAAATCTGATACAATTCCACACAGAACCCAAAAAAAAAGCACTGGACCAAATTATTGGCACCCTTAACTTGATATTTGGTAGCACCCCCTTTGGAAAAAATAACTGAAATCAGTCGCTTCCTGTAACCAGGAATACGTCTCTACTGGAATTTTGGACCACTCTTCTTTTGCAAACTGCTCCAGGTCATTCAGATTTGAAGGATGCCTTCTCCCAACTGTTGTTTTGAGATCTCTCCACAGGTGTTTTATGGGATTCAGATCTGGACTCACTGCTGGCCACTTCAGAACTCTCCAGTGCTTTGTTTGTAACCGTTTCTATGCTTTTTGAAGTGTGTTTTGGGTCATTGTTCTGCTGGAAGACCCATGATCTCTGGTGGAGATGCAGCTTTCTGACACTGGTCACTACGTCCAAAAATTCTGTCCACAGTACGTTCTCCCAGAAGGATTGTGGTTTTGTCACATAAGTTTTGGCAAACTCCAGTCTTGCTTTTTTATGCCTTTGTGTCAGCAGTGGTGTCCTCCTTTGTCTCCTACCATAGGGTCCCTTTTCATTCAGATGAGGATGGATAGTGTGAGTTGACACTGTTGTAACCTGTGTCTGCAGATCAGCTTGAATTTATTTGAAAATTCTTTTTCAGGGTTCTTTATCCACCAATTGAACAATCCTTCGTTTTAATTTTTCATTAATTTTGCTCTTCCATCCACGTCCAGGGAGGTTAGCTACAGTGCCATGGGCTGTAAACCTCTTGATGATATTGCGCACAATGGACGCAGGAACATTAAGATCTCTGGAGATGGACTTGTAGCCTTGAGATTGTATATGTTTTTCAACAATATGTTTTCTCTCAAATCCACAGACTTCTTCACACTTCTTTCTTTTCTCCATGCTCAGTGTGACACAACACACAGGTTGAGTTTTCTCCCTTTTAGTCAACTTTTCTCCATTTTAACTGGTTGCAAGTGTGATTACTATATTGCTCACACCTGTTACTTGCCACAGGTGTGTCTAAATACAAATTACAGGAGCATCACATGCTTGAAAAGCAATTATTTCTTACAATTTTGATAAGGTGGCAAAAATGTTGTTCAGTCCATCTTTGAGTTCTGTGTGAAATTTTGTGTGAAAGTAATGTGTAACATAGACACCATCAAATAAAGTGTTGCCACTTGTTATTGTTGCTTATTTATTTATTTATTATTTTTTTCAGAAACATTTCTTTGAATAATTACTAAAATGCTAAAATTAATATATGGTTTTCTGACCAATGAGAATGTATTAAATGTCCCGTAATACAAAAGGACGTACCTTTTGTTGCTAGGGAAGTAATTAGTACAGGAGGTGCCGTCCCAAGCGCAGTATGGGTCGCGGGCTAGACAGCAGTCTACACATGCTTTACCGTACAGCTCACACCTCTGCACAGGCAGCTGGACAACCCTTTCATCACTGCTTACAAAAAGCACTTGCTAGAAATGAAAAATCAAATAAAACATGAGGATATATGTCTAAATGTGATATAAAACAGACCCATCAATAAAAATTGGCAATTAGAATGATAAAGCTGTATTAAATCTAATGTTTACAGTGACGCACTTACAATGGAAGTCTATAGGGCAAAACATTACAGTGGGTCTAAAAGCAAAAACATGAAGCTAATGTTGTTGTTAAAGCAAGTGGCCACCCACCAAACAAGTCCACTTACCCTCTTGGTGGAGAGCTCCATGCTTAGTATTGGGGTTTGAGTCTGCAAAAAATAGAAAAAAAGAAAGAAAGAAAAAATGTCAACACAGAATAAATCATCTCCCGAACAAAGAGGAGGAAGACACGCATTGTTGGCACTGAATAGGAACAGCTCATCATAACAGGCCCTTGTGAAAGTTTTAAAGCTTTCTGCTCTGTTGGTTCAATTCGCCTTCTTATACATCAGCAAATGAGCCTTGACTATTAAAACAACTCCGTTTCACCAAATGGCCAGCAGGCAATGTCTATCACATGTCTACCCAAAGGTTTGATTGATTAATACTGCTTTATAATACATATAATTACATTTTGATGTAGTTTAAATCACTTGAAATATTTGTTATGAGGGATGCAGTGGTATTCAGTGAATAACAACTTAAAAGGAACATTTTGGTCCATTCCTTGTACACAATTATTGTCTGACTTCAGTAGACTTGAAATGAGCAGTACAGACTACATTTATGGTCTTAAATTTCTTTAAAAAATGAAAACTGTAAGCTAAATGCAATTGTTAATTCACTGTTGTACTACAGAACATTCTCCAGGCATCGCATATTACCACGTTGACACTGTTTGCTTACATTCCCTTCATCACCAGAGCAAAACCGAGACATTCCTCACTGTCTAAAGTTTTAAATAAATGAGATCTTCTTGTTCACTAAACACAATATTCATGGTGTAACACTGCCTCTCCTGTCCCTGGGTTTGTTCACTTGAGTAGAGAGCCATGGGAAATCTGGTTTTCTTCTTTAGGAGTTATTTTTGTTTGGGAAGCGCTTGACAAGAACACAACAACCAATAAGAGCCCAGGGTCAGAGGTCATGAGTCCAGCAGATGGCAGGATAAACAAGAAGAAGTGAGAGAAGAAACTGAGATTTTGAATTACCTTGAAGACATTAAGCTCTTCTAGGATGATTTCTTCAGTTTCCCAGTTCTCTTTAGGTATGGAGACCACCTTTAATACTCTGCCATCATCTGGAAATAAAGAAGATTTACCATGTGAGATTTCACTATACATACATGACAGACTGACTGACACTGACAGAGACAGAGACAGACAGATAGACAGAAACACAGACAGTTAGAATGCTGAAACGATAGAACAAAAGATAGATAGATAGATAGATAGATAGATAGATAGATAGATTGATAGATAAATATTTGATAGATAGATAGATATTATATAGATAGATAGATAGATAGACAGACAGACAGATAGATAGATAGATAGATAGATAGATAGACATGATAGATAGAATGACAGAACAAACGATAGATAGATAGATAGACATGATAGATAGAATGACAGAACAAATGATAGATAGATAGATAGATAGATAGATAGACGATAATTAGAATGACAGAACGATAGATAGATAGATAGATAGATAGATAGATAGATAGATAGATAGATAGAATGACAGAATTAATGATATAAAGAGATATAGATAGAACGAAAAAACGATAGATAGATAGATGAACCATCAACTGTACTTTCTTTCAATATATCCCATAATTCACCCTTACTTAGTTACCATGGTGAGAGAGCAGTGGCTTTCGGCTTGTGGATTTATGCAGCACCCTGAGGGCTGACAGCTGTTACACTGTTCCAGCCCTATACACAGTGAAATTGTGAGTCTGCTCTCTGTACAAACAGGTTAAGCATATTTGTCCTGAACAGAGAATCTGTTTGCCCTAAATGATTCACTTAAATGTGGCAGAGTTCACGCATACACCCGCTAGTCCAGGTGGACAAATGTTAGTCAGGAAAAGAAACATTGGCTCCTCTGAATGTCAGGATAATCCCTGGTAACAGGACCACTGACTAGCGTGGGAACAGAGGTCGTCTTTCATAGCATTTACTTGATCTAGGAACCGATGTAGGAGATTTCCATATTTGCAGTGCAATTTTAGGTCTAATGCTTTTATAATAGAGAAGACCAACCGCTAGTTTTTCATTAGTATAAAAGATCCTGTTCACTGAACGTTGATCTTTTGTTGACTGCTTTCCAACATACCTGTGCCAAGATGTAAGACGTCATACTGGCCATCCTCTGCGTCAACCCTATCAACCACGAGCTTCTTCAGCCTGTAAGGGGCGTTGATCCGAGTGAAGACAGGATGCCTATGGATGGGCATCACTGGTTCCCACATCAGCTGATGGGTCCTCATGAAGCTCACAACATCGTCTGGGAAATCTCGGGTGGACTTGTGCAAAGGGTCATAGGTTTCACTCGGACACTGTAGGGATATAGGAGCTTTAGTTAAGCTTATATTCTGGAACCCTGTGGGGACTGAATTTGGCGTAACAGTCTCAGACTAAGGTAAAAATAGTCAAAAACATTTGTGCAGATGTGGATTTTGGCCACTGTTTCAAGATCATAGTGCACGAGCATCATAATTCTTGTTTATTCATATTGAGACATGCAGTTTTGAAGGAATCTTCTGTTGTCATGAACAATTTGGTTTAGCAAGCACCCCCTAAATCAGGGAATTTTATACATGTTAACATTTTCTAGTATGACATATTGCTTGCAAACGTTGCTTGTGCAAAGGGAAGGTTTTATCAGCTTTTACCTTGTAAAGCAGGAGTGTCCAAACTCGGTCCTGGAGAGCTGTTATCCAGCAGAGTTTAGCTCCAACCCTAATTAAACACACCTGAACTACCTAATTTTGCAAGTTGGAGCTAACCTCTGCAGGACACTGGCCCTCCAGGACCAAGTTTGGACACCCCTGTTGTAAAGCCAGTAAACATGGTGACTTTTAAACCAGGGGTTCTCAACTCTGGCCCTTGAGATCCACTTTCTTGCAGAGTTTAGCTCCAACCCTAATCAAACTCACCCGAACAAGCTAATCAATGTCTTCAGAATTGCTAGAAAGTTACTGGCAGGTAGATTTGATCAAGATTGGAGTTAAACTCCAGGAAAGTGGACCTTTAAGGGCCACAGTTAAGAACTTCTGCTTTAAGCAATTTGTGCAATAACTTCTGCATGATCTTAATTGCACTTCCTAGTCCAGGGGTGTCCAAACCTGTTCCTGGAGGGCCAACAATCCTGACAATCCAGAGTTTAGCTCCAACCAGCCTTTACACACTTGTCTGGAAGATTCTTGTAATCCTGAAGAACTTTATTAGATGTTTCAGGTGTGTTTAATTTGGGTTGAAGCTAAACTCTGCAGGACAGTGGACCTCCAGAAACAGATCTGGGCTATATTTCCCAAAAGCGTCATAAGCCTAAATTAATCATAGCTCAATTGGTTTCAATGGGTCTACGATGCACTTATGCTTATGATGCTTTTGGGAAGTGAATCCCTGGACACCCCTTTTCTAGTCACTAAACCCCAAACTTTGAAAGGGTTTAGCTGTTTACTCAAAATTGAGGTCAGCTCTGTGGTTATGACTTTAGCAACTAATGCAGCAGAACTCAGAGTCCTGATAATTGACTTCCTTTTGGTGACCTCACCACTAAAAGTCCACACTCCAGCCACTCCAATAACCGCACTGACGCGTGACCCCCAGAGTGCCTGCTGACATTTTTACAACCCCCTTGAGGCAGTGCAGCTAGTGCACGGAGTGACTGGCCACATGGTTTCCAAACTGGCCCAACATATCTGCATTCCAGAACCAACCGCGAATCTCAAATCTTGCTTGCACTTGTGCTCACAACACAGAGATTAGAATTTGAAGTCCTTAAAGTTGCCAACAGAAAGCCAATGGCAAATCATCTTCTCAGTCTACCAAACTTAATTCCTTCCTGTTGAGAACTTACCGTCCCTGGACGTGGATAAGGGATCTTCCCCTTGTACTCCATCCAGCGATAATCGGGGCTTTCCTTATGCGCAAACGGCCCGTTGAAGGCGGCTCGGATGGAGGCCATGGAATAGACACAAACAGCTGAACCTCTGAAGACAGAGCTTTTGAAAAGGAAACATGTATTAGGTTAGAATAACAGAGTTCCTCAAGCTTAGTGACCTTTCACCCTCCCGATTGGCCTCAGGCTATCCGTTCCTCGGGTGGGAGCACCAAGACGGATTGTTCTAAATGGACCGGGCAGGGAGGAGAGCATCCTGTGACCAGATTGTTGATTTTAGTAGCATTTTGATACTGATGTCAGTTTGCAAGATGAACTTAGATAATCAGATTTAGGTTGATTTTAGGTCTGAGAACCTGGAGAGTTAGATTGAGTGTGACGGATTGGTTGATTTGGATGGAGCCAATGATAATTCAAGAATTGAAGTAAACAAATATAACACTGAAAGGAATGTGGTTCTAAAAAGTTAAGAGGATTATGGGGTGGTGACCCAAAGAATGACTCATGAATCAAACTATTCAGGTAATGAACTTACCTGGAAGTGGAGAAGACACCATAGATGACTGGATTCTGTGGATCTTTGGTCTCCAAGAGAAATATGTCCTCTAAAAATTAAAAAATGAGAAGAAAGGACCAGGACTGTTGAGTAACAAATCTAACAAGGGTGAGTTTTTGAGTTCATGCTGACTTGAAGAGTGTGTGAACATACCAAGCTCATCAAAGTGTGTGTCCATGCCCCCAGGTCCTGGTACTGAGCACACCAGCCTGGCTTTCAGGAAGGTGCTCCAGCGATTAATCAAGCTCCTTTTTCCTCCTATGTCATTCTGATGAACACCAAAAACATGTAAAGCCTGGAATACACTATAGGACTTTCCAAATCTGAACTTTAAATGGTTACAGAGGAACCACCAGACTTTTAAGTTGTTCCAAACACAACAAACTCATGAGAAACACTGCACCTTGTTGCTGGAAGAGGCATGACAAATGACAGAAATGTGTGTTTTAAAACTGGCTTAAAATATCAAACATTTCTGACATCTTCCAACTGGATGGAATCCTAGTCTGAAGCTAAACATTTGGAGTCTAACCCCATTATACACTATACAATTTTCACAAAATTGGTCATTGGTCAAATCAGTCATCTTCTGACTACGTAAAATCTGCAGATTAGCTCTGACTTTCAGCAACTAGCATCAACTCCAGAATGCAAACTGGGGCAGAAATCTGTGCAAAAGCAAATATATTGTATTGTACATCACATTTTAATGCATTACAAATAAATCCAGCATGAAATAAATATATAATGCATTTCAAGAATGCTCTGACATGAAAAGCCTGAACTGAAAGTCTAGTTTGCTAGACTTGTTGCTAGATTAGTGTTTAATTACTCTCAAACAAACCCCTCATTCATCCATTATTAGATACGCGTTGCTTCTACTACTGTGCAACAGATGATACTGAGGCTTACACGTCCATTCATTAATGTCCACAAAAGATTCATTGATTCTTCATACCAAACAAAGGTCTTTTGGATCCATTTCATGTTTTCATTGGCTCATTATGGCACTGGACTTGGCGCTCACCTTGCAGACACGAGCCACTCGACTGTAGATACGCTTGTCGAGCTGGTTGGACTCTACGGCAGTCTCTTTGAAGAAGAAGTAGACTTTGTCATCGTCCAAGCTGTGTGTGTCAGGGATGGAATATGATCCCACAAATTCCGGCTCTGTGAAAAGAAATTGGCATCGGAGGGAGGTTAGAAGAAGTCACAAAAGTTAATTAGGCAGCACCAGTCATCCCAAAACAATGGTTTCTAAACGTTTCAAACCATGAACCACTTGCAAATCCACTGCCAAAAATGTCTAAACCAGCATTTTTTGTCATGTATTTTAGTAAAAATCACGACACTTCCTTAAAACTTGACACATTACTTGACTACTTGACTTTATCCCCAGTCTGCTGCAAGGAGTTCTATAATATAGAGTAATCGATCAGTCACATGACATTAACATAACAGGTGACTGGATTAAATAAACTCTCCTTATGAACTTCAAGAAGTAGTTGTTTGTCAAAATAGCAACATTAATATCTAAGCTAGCATTGATTTGGGTAGCTGTATGCTAATCAAACAGACTAATATGTTGACTGTATGTTAAGCTAAGAGGCTAAATGACAACTTTATGCTAAGTTAACAAGCTAGATAATTAAAATAGCCATTTTGTAGCAGTGATAGCTAAGATAGCATTGAATTGGGTAGCTATATGCTAATCGAACAGACTATTATGTTGATTTATGATAAGCTAAGAGGCTAAATGACTTTATCCTAAGCTAACAAGCTAACAAGCTAGCAAGCTAGGAATATACTAAAGTAACAGTCTAATTTCTTAGCAGTCTGCTTTGGTAGTCACTAACTGTTGGTAACTGTTAGCTTGCAAGCTAATTAAAGAAATATAGAACCCAAATGTTTAGATTGACCATTTCTACAGCTTTGGTTGTCACATAAGATTTTAAAACTTACAACTGCCGTTATGATGATAGGAAATCTAAACCGACAGCTGTCTCCCAGTATGTTAGACCTTCTTGCCTCCTAATTAACTTGTGCTAAACAGTGTTTATAATTGTGATATTAACTATAATCTGTAATCTATAAACTATAATCTTTTTAACCTATGAGCAATGTGAAAATTTATTTACCAAAGAAACTTTCCAGCAATACAAATATTTTCTTGCACCCATACTAGCCCACTTTGGAAACTAAGGCCATGTTGTCTTTGCACACATTTGCAATAAAAACAATTAACTTTTTATTTCACTTCTCACCATTTAGCCACTGGTCCTGGTAAGCTTCAGTGCGGATATAGTGTTGATTGCTGCTATGCACAGGTGTGCGAAAAATGGCAGCGGTTGTTCCCATGAAGTCGACGGACGTCCCCGCATACAGGTCCCCATCTAAGGTGAGCATTAATAGCCATTTAATGAAAATCACATCTAGAACGACTTAAAATGACAAATGATTTTTCATGATACATAGCTCATTTTTAATGATTCTATCCCCTGACTCCAGATGCTTTGTCAAAATACTCTGTTTTACAGCAGGTTGTGTGAAAAGGAAATTTTGATTATTTCAAAGGCATCATTAAATGGTCAAAAAGGTCCCCGGTTGGGGTAATAGCCTTCAATTAGGTAGCATATGGTTTCTGTATTATGGTCTTCTGGGCTAGACATGCCTTCAAAAGAAAAAGCTAAATCTAAACTAAATTTTGCAGCTGGGTTTCATTTCCTAGCCACACTGTAACAGCAACTGGGCAATTTTAAAAAACCTTTCTAAGTCGAATTACTGCATAGTAGGTGTCCAGTGAAGACAAATATGGGTGACAAACCTGTTTACTGGGGGAACTTCGAAATTTCCCCATGCAAACGTAACATCTGGCCAGGACTTCTACTGATCCAATTATCAATGACTCATATGGGAGTTCGTCTTACAATTTATGTGTGTTTCCTCAGAATTTTTGTCTACAAAGGGCTGATGGATTGTTTTTGAGGACAGTGTGTTCTTGAAACTCACCTGTCAGTCGGGCGGTAAAAGGCTCCTGTGGACTAAAGGGACATTTTCCTCTTCCAGATTCTCCAACTTGGCTGACGAGCCGGAAAGTGGGTTTCTGGGATACCAAGACAAGCTTGTCACTCTCTTTGCATCATTACCCTCAATATTAGTTCAGCTCTACGGTCAGTAACTCTCAATTCACCATCTCATTTGTATAAAATAACAAAGTTAAATGACCCTTGAATGTGTTTACTGCCTTTCACACTGCTTGTTGGCCAAAAAGTAGAGAGTTTACTTACCTCAAGATTGTGTCCCAGGTCAATATAGGTGCACTGCGGGTGGAACGCTCCAGTTCCACATACATAGACATGAGTTTTATTGAAGGGCTGTAGGAGTCTCACGTAATTGGCGCAGTCCATCTAGGAGATACATGTGGTATTTGATTAAAAGCATGATTTTAAAGAGTGAAGCATTTTAAATCACACAGTAATGCACCTAATGATTTTTGTTTGTTATTGCAGGGGGAACTGATGTTTAAGTCTTTCCTCCCTAAAGACTTTCCAACTTGAAATATTCCCCCCATAGTGCCGTAAATATTTTTCAGCTTTTATTCTTATCTCAGTCTGTGAGAGCGCTTCATTAAAAAGGCATCTATGGGTCCTCGAAAGCTTTAACTTTTTCTTTGTGCCCTTTTAAAGTTACTTACCGATAGATTCTTTCCTGCATATTTGCAGCGCTCAATGTGTTCCTGTCCAGCTGGCCAGTGAATCTAAAAATAAAAGAGACAGTTTTCCCAAAGAAAAAAAAAGTATGTATATCACATCAATGTTCCTGTAAAAACCTGTTCTACAATTATTAAGTTGATTAGCACAGACCCTCCTTGCCGTGTTACCATCATTACTCAGCAATCTGCATGCCTTTCAAATTGTAATCATTTCCATGTGGAAATAATGTGCAGGTACTGACCTAATCATTAGCTGGCAATCAGCACACTGTACATAATTATATAATTGGGACATGGAGACCCTGGCGTGCCTTAGCTCTTATGTAGATCACGTATGTATGGCTGTGCCATGACCTTACGTTTGACCTCATCATTTCTTACAGGCGTCTTTTGGTATTTCACATTTATAAAAGACAGAATCAATTAATATTGAACCAAGTGTAATGTTTATTTACCGGTAATGAAGGCTAGAAGTATGCAATTGCAGACACGAATGCCTGGCAAACGCATTGCAAGCTCACAATCCTGCTTTACCAACTTTGCATGCAAACCTCCATGCTGTAGGTGGCGATAGAGGCGCTTTGAGATATCTGCGTTATTAAACAGTGTGCCATTATTCAAGAAGCTAGTTAAATAGTAAAGCTTTCTTTGATTTTAATAGAGAAACACGGCTGATGAATAAGTTTTACACTTTGTTCCACACTCCGAAGTAGAAGGTGGCAGTAATGCACCTATTTTGGTTGTTTGCCAGCCGCTGTTAAAAACCAACAAGAAGTAGAAGCTAGCTACATCCACTTTTTACTTCAATACAGAAGTAGCCTATGGGTGAGACTTCCAGTTCATTAGGCGCTATAGGGAAATAACGAGAAAAATAACAACGTGCAGTAAACAATAAAACGGTTTGCACTACAAACCAGTGTGTTCTTAATTAAGATAATACATTAAAATAATATGGTGAGACGCACCCATATGCACTATCATGCAGCAAAATGGGTTTTATGCTAAAAATAGCTGGATGAACCTGGAAGCCAGAAATCTACAAATGGCCCCGCACAGCCTTACAGCAAAAATAAGGTGGATAGTGAAGAATATCCTCAAACTTGCTTTGCAGTAGCAACAGTTGGCCTGAAAACTGTAGAAAAAGATGCTATGCTAACGCTAACAGACTACAGCCTGCAGCGACGCTTAAAACTAACAAAAAGTTTGTTTACAGTAGCATATACAATGAAAATGAGTTGAACAATTCGATGTAATTTGCTTAAATGAGGTTGGTAAACATTTGTAGCACACCAATCTCAGCTAATATGCTAACGTAACATAAACATGATAATGGTTAAGCATTAAAGTTAAACTTTGTGATTTGTGGTGTTGCCAGTTTGACTTGATAATTGAAAATTATTAGATAATTAGCTCAGTAAGAATATGCTCTTGCTTTGCAGTAGCGACAGTTGACCTGAAAACTATAGAAAAAGATGCTATGCTAATGCTAACACACTACACCCTGCAGTGAGGCTATAGATTTCAGCACAGCATTTCAAAACAAATGTAAGTGCGTAGCTAGACGCATTTGTGTTTATGCAAAGTATAGTAAACTTGTGTTAAATATTATATGTTACGGGTTTGTCATGCTGTCGATTACCTCAGAAAATAGTTTAGTCTTGTCACTCTGCTTGCTAAAACTAAAATAAAGTTTGTTTACAGTAGCATATACAATGAAAACCTAGCTTAAATTTTGGTTGAGTTGAAAGATTCGATGTAATGTGCTTAAATGAGGTTGGTAAACATTTGTACCACACCAATCTCGGCTAATATGCTAACGTAACATAAACACGATAATGGTTAAGCATTAAAGTTAAACTTTGTGATTTCTGGTGTTGCTAGTTTGACTTGATAATTGAAGACTAAGTAAGTCAATATTATTTGAATAGCACTATTCACAATACACACTACAGAAAATTGTGATGTTGTGTATAATATTGTAATATATTTATGCCGTATAACCAAAATTTAACAGATTAGAGCTGGACGGTAATATAGTTTACATTTTGTGATGATATAAACAATGAAGCAGTTGAGATTTGCTATAGTGTAAATATATAGCTTTACGTAAATAATGTATGTATGGAGATGAAAGTTTACATATATAGTTGTGGCATACTATAGTTCACATTTTGTATGTTTACAATTTTGTATTACAACTGTGAGTATAATATAGTACATACGTTTTTCATACACTGTTACAAAACGAGGGATGAGACAATTTAATTTACTGTGCTAATCAACAGATGTATGGGGTGGAGCAGTTTTAAGACTGAATCCTGTAACTTCAGAGAGGCTATTAAAACAACATTACAGATGTATAGATTCATGTGAACAGTAAAACATTGTAGTCATGGTCTGTTTTCACTTTAGTGACCCTTATCCTTGCGATCGCTGAATGACATCATGCGCTGTCAGATGGTGGTAGGTGGTGCGCTCTGACCTTGCGTGCCGGTTGGGTGAAGCTGTCAGAGTTTAACATGTAGATGTGGTCTCGGCCTCCGACCAGCAGCCATCCGCGGTCCTCATCCAGCAGTAAGGCCTGGTACGCTCCCCCCTCTCCACCGTCCCAGAACACCGCAGAGCTGTTCCTCGACCTCAGTTCTGTCAAAAAACAAGAGTTAGGTTTTACAGTTAGGACTAAAATGTGAAGTTTTCAAACACAGTTATTCTGAACACCCAAATGTTCTGGTATCACATGACCTCGAATAGAAGATTCAGTATGCTAATTAAAAATAAGCTACACTTTCAAAAATGAAGGTTCCGAAAGTGGAGTTTCACAGTGTTACAATAGAGGAACCTTTCAGTGAACATTTTTTTCTTAGTGTGAAGAACATTTGAATAATTTATACATATTTTGAACTATAAGGGTCGCCATTACTTTGATGACGTGAAATAGTTGCATTCGTGAGCTACTGGCGCTACCTGTTGCAAATTGTTTATATCTTGCAATTTTAACCTTTTTTTCAAGTTTAGATCTCGTAATTGACTTATTTTCTTGCAATTCTGAGTTTTTTCTCGCAAATGCGAGTTTATATCTTGCAATTCTGACTTTTTTCTCGTAGTTGTGAGTTTAAATCTCACAATTCTGACTTTTTTCTCACAATTCTGACTTTTTTTCTTGCAAATTTATTTAACTTTATTTTATTTAAGTTTATATTGCAATTTTGACCTTTTTCTTGCAATTCTGTCTTTTTTCTCATAATTGTGAGTTTATATTTTGCGATTCTCACTTTTTCTCACAATTGCACATTTTTTTATCTCACAATTCTTACTTTTTTTTCTTGCAAACACAAGATTATATTGAAAATTTGACTTTTTTCTCAAAAATGCGAGTTTATATCTCACAATTCTGACTTTTTTTCACAAATTTAAGTTTGTGTCTTGCAATTCTGTCTTTTTTCTCAGAATTGTGAGTTTAAATCTCGCAATTCTGACTTTTTTTCACAATTGCACATTTTTTATCCAGAATTCTGACTTTTTTTCTTGCAAATGCAAGTTTATATTGCAATTCTGACTTTTTTTCTCGCAAATTTGAGTTTATATCTTGCAATTCTGTCTTTTTTCTTGTGATTGTGAGTTTATACTTTGCAATTCTCACTTTTTTCTCACAATTGCACATTTTTATCTCACAATTCTTACTTTTTTTTCTTGCAAATGCAAGATTATATTGAAATTTTGACTTTTTTCTTGCAATTCAGACTTTTTTCTCACAAATGCGAGCATATCTCGCAATTCAATATCTCGCATTTTTTTTTTAAATTTAGTTTTCAAATTTCTTGCAAATGCAAGTTTATATCGCAATTTTTCAAGTTTATTTCTCGTAATTGACTTATTTTCTTGCAATTCTGACATTTTCTCGCAAATGCAAGTTTATATCTCACAACTGTAACTTTTTTTCTCACAATTCTGACTATGTGTTGTTGCAAATGCGAGTTTATATCTTGCAGCTCTGACTTTCATCTCGTAATTGTGAGTTTATATCTCGCATTTGACATTTTTATCTCGCAATGATGACTTTTTTTTCTCACAAATGCAAGTTTATCTCGCAACTGTGTCTTTTTATTCTCACAAATTTGAGTTCATGTCTTCTTAGGTCCTTCGGAACCACACTCTTATAAGTAAAGGTTTTTTTCTGGCTTTGATGGTTCCGTGGAACCTTTCAAGGTTCTTTATAGTAAAAAAGGTTCTCTTGGAACTTTTTGGTGAACAATTCTTAAAAGAACCATTTTTGTTAGTGTAAAGAACAATTTCTTAAAGAGTGTAAAAGAGCCTTTTGTGCAATGAAAAGTTTCCATGGATGTTGAATAATTCTTCATAAAACCATCAATACCAATAAAGAACCTATATTTTAAAGAATGTATTTTACTGCACAGACTTATTTTGGAAAGATTGTGTTGCAGTCTGAAGCTTGTTAGATCGAGGTCATTGCGAGGTGAGTCTGATCTATGATAGATATGTAAAATAAATACGCTGAAGCGGTTTCGGCATGCTCTCATTCCAGATTACAAATATCTGCGTTCTCCTACAGCGGCACTCGCACACAATTATACATGATGCATTTCTCATACAAACACATTCAGACACGTCCACATCTCCACAACCCCCCTAGCTGGTGCTTAAACAGGCAAAAACAACTCTGTTAATTAAGGTCAATTAACCCTCAACACGCTCCTTGACGGCTGCACTCCAGCTACCCACAATTCCAATGGGACGAGGGGCCCACAGCGGGCCACATATGTGGCAAAAGTGTGCATGATTACACGTTGACAAGCGGTTTGACTAGCAGAACGTCCAGCTCATGGAAGTGTCAGGCATGTTGTGGTGAGGGGAGGATTGCGGTAATAAACTTTGACAGGTGTTTTCTTAGCCGCACACCCTGCCTTGATATCGATGAAAGGGAGTCGAGATGTTGCACAGGAAATAGCTCAAGGTCTAGAGACTGCATTTTTGGCTTCACAGTCTTTCTGGCTGGGTCACGTCAAGGTGAAGGTTAAATGATGCATCTGGATGTTGCTTTCTTATTTTCTTGTTTTTTTAACCATGGCCACTATTAACTAATAGTGCATTATAAAGTTTTTATATTTCATGATATGAAGTTGTAATTGCGAGTTTTAAAAGACATAAACTTGCAATTCTAACTTTTTTCTCACAAATTTGAGTTTACAGTATATCTTGAAATTCTAGACTCTTTTTTCACAATTGCGAGTCTATATCTTGCAATTTTGACTTTTTAATCGTAATTCTGACTTTTTTCTCACAAATGTGAGTTTATCTCGCAGTTCTGACTTTTTCTGTAAACTGCATGATATGAAGTCACAATTGCTAGTTATAGGATATATAAGATATAAACTTGCAATTCTGACATTTTTCTCACAAATTTGAGTTTATAGCTTGCAATGCTGACTTTTTTTCTGGTAACTGCGAATTTATATCTCGCAATTCTGAATTTTTTTCTCACAAATGCAAGTTTATTTTGCAATTTTGACTTTTTTTCTTGCAATTCTGACTTTTTTCTCAAAAATGTGTTTATCTCACAATTTTGACTTTTTTCTGCAATTCTGACTCTTTTCTCACAACTGCAAGTTTATAGCTCGCAATTCTGAGATTTTTCTTGCAATTAGGACTTTTTTTCTTGCAACTGCGAGTTTATATCTCACTATTCTGACTTTTTTTTGGAATTGCAAGTTATCTCAATTTTTTTTTTTGCAATTCTGACTTTTTATCTAGCAAATACAATTTTATATCTCACTATTTTGACTTTTTCTCGCAATTAGGACTTTTTCCTTGCAATTGCGAGTTTATACCTTGCTATTCTGACTTTTTTTGGAACTGCAAGTTTATATCTCACAATTTTTACTTTTTTTTGCAATTCTGACTTCTTTCTAGCAAATTCAAGTTTATATCTTGCAATTCTGACTTTTGTTTTCTCACAAATGCAAGTTTATATCTTGCAATTATGACATTTTTATCGCAAATGCAAGTTTATTTTGCAATTTTGACTTTTTTCTTGCAATTGCAATTTATATCTCGCTATGCTGACTATTTTTTTGCTCATAATTTATATACAGTTTATAGCTCACAATTTTGACTTTTTTTATAAGTACTTTTTTCTCGCAATTGTGAGTTTATATCTCATAATTCTGACTTTTTTTTGGAATTGCACGCTTATATCTCACAATTATGACTTTTTTATAGCAAATGCAATTTTATATCTCACTATTTTGACTTTTTTTCTCGCAATTGCGAGTTTTTATCTCGCTATTCTGACTTTTTTTGGAATTGCAAGTTTATATCTCGCAAGTTTTACTTTTTACTTTTTTCTTGCAATTCTGACTTTTCTCACAAATGTTAGCTTATATCTAGTAATTCTACATTTTTCTCTGAATTAGGGCTTTTTTCTCGCAATAACGAGTTTATATCTCACAATTCTGACTTTTTTTCTCATAATTGCAAGTTTATCTCAATTCTGAATTTTTTCATGCAATTCTGACTTTTTCTCACAAATGCAGGTTTGTATCTTGCAATTTTGACTTGCTTTCGCAATTCTGACTTTTTTTTCTCATATTTGCAAGTTTGTATCTCGCAATTCGAACTTTTTTCTAAGAATTGTGCAATATAAATTCGCAATTGCGAGTTATGAAGTCAGTTCTGAGGGAAAAACACTGATATGTTCTCAGAATTGCAACTTAATTTCTCAGAATTGTGAGGTTATATCTTGCAGTTCTGACTTTATAACTTGCAATTGTGAGTTTATGTCACAATTCTGAGAAAAAAAATCAGAATTAGGAGTTTTAAACTTGCAATTGTGAGAAAAAGTCAGAATTGTAAGATAAGAAGTCGCAATTAAATAAAGACTAACTATGTACATTTTCCATTTCAATTCAATTTTAATCAGATTTATTAAATTACAGATTTATTTGTAACTTAACCCAGCCTTTGTCTTGCCCTTTATTCCTAATTATAAATTAGATTTAATAATTTATGTGCATGAAATCTCTATGAATTATGAAATATACATTTGTTAAATAATGTTGACCATAATTTTAGTAGTCTTGTTAAAATAATTTAGCATTGCCAATATCTCAGCTAGTAAAAACAGGTTCTAATAAGAATGATTTGTTAACGTTTCCATTAAGTTATGAAAACGTAAATTCTGAATGTTCTCTGAACATTTCAAATGACCTGTTTTTAAAATGTTTAGAATGTTTTTTCTTGGTTGTGCAAACAGTAAGAGAATGTTCCATTTGATTCTTTTGCAAACATTATGACAATGTTACTTTTGAATGTTCTGAAACAAGTTTTAAACAACCTTTAAAAAGAGAAACATTCAGGAACGTGATGTACTTGATGAACGTGAGTAAATTACTCAATAACACGCAGAATCAAAATGAATGTAATTAGGATCTGTGATTAATACAAGCCAAATGTCTTCCTGGATTATATTTCACATTCCTGCTTGAGTTTTTTCTTAAGTTGTCATCCTCCATTAAAGCTGCACATTGCATGACTCACCATTAAAGGAATTCTTAGATGACACAAGGTGATTTCTCACCGACGACTAAAATAAATCTCATAATTGGGGCATGTTGATGCTATCCATCATGAAAGCCATTTAGCACAGAGGCCAACATGCAAGTCACAGCACCTGCTGGAATCCTTTCCACCGCAGCTTCCGGCGCCACGTTATACAGCGGCTCTTCATCAGCTTCGTAGAATTTGGCACTGTTTCAAAATGAGAGTTCAAACACAGGCGACCCATACTTTTACCTAATTTCTGATTTTTTAAGATCTCATGTTGCTCCATTTTAGTGTTGAACAGGTCTCCAATTTCCCTGGTTGTATTTGTTTTTGAAACTTACACTAGAATATTTAATTAACTAATTAACTTTCATCATTTTGTACATTTTATTTAGAAATTGTTTTATTTATAGTTAAAAATATATATATATGAAATTGAATATTATATATTATGCAATGTTTTTGTATTAAATTATTATACTATAGTTTTTGTTGGGATGTGTTTCTTTTTTCTTTCTTTCTCTAAATTAATTAGCAAGTATTCTTTATTTTTAAACATAATTGTGTTTATTTTTTATTTCAGTTTTACTTATTTTAATCTTTCCTTTTTTCAGATCTCATGTTGATCCATTTCAGTGTTTTTTTTTCAGATTTATTCTTAATTTATATTTATTTATTAGTAAAAAATTATATATAATCTGGATAATAAACTATTTTAATATTTCTTTCTTTCTTTCTTTTTCTGTTTCTAATTATTTCTTTATTTTAGTAATTGCTCTATTTATTTGCTCTATTTATTTGTCTCCTTTTTAAAATGGTTAGACATTATTATTAATATTTATTTAGTTAGTCATTCTAATGTACATCTTATTTATTCTTCTTTACTTTATTTAATAATAAAAAGAAATACGAAATTGAATATGAAATTATTATACAGTGGTAATGTTTCTTTCTTTCTTTCTTTCTTTCTTTCTTTCTCAATTAATTTATTAATGATTTTTTTTTTATTTATTTTAAATGTATTTCAACATGGCTATTAATCAATTAATTAAAATAATTTATTAATTTGTTTATTTATTTTAGTAATTGTTCTATTTATTTGTTTGGCTCCTTTTTAATAATTATTAATATTTATTTAGTTAGTCATTCTAATGTACATTGTACATTCATAATGTACATTTATTTAGAAATTATTGTACTTTATTTAATAATAAAAAGAAATATGAAATATATCTTTCATCTGTCTTTCTTTCTCCCTTCATTAAGTATTTAAAAGTATTTAGACAAGTTATTTATTTATTTATTTGTCTGTTTGTTTGTTTTAGTAATTGCTCTATTTGTTTGTCTCCTTTTTAAAATCATTAGAAATTATTATTAATATGCATTTAATCATTATTTTATAAATATAAATATTTATTTAGTCAAATGTACTTTTTATGTACAAATTATTTTACTTAATTTAATACTACAGAAATGAATACATATGAAAATTACTATTAAATTATTATACAATGGTAATATGTTTCTTTCTTTCTTTAATAGAATTTAATTAGAAAGTGTTCTTTATTTTTTAAAGTATTTAGACGTGATTCTTTTATTTTAGTTGTTTTCATTTTTTTTTTTTTAATGTTTTATTTTATTCTTTTAGACATTTATGTAAAAATACATAAATATTTCTTACATTTTACATTTACATTTTTTACATTTTAACTTTACTTAATAATCACAAACATTTGATTTATAATTTGTATGTATGTTTCACTTAGAAATTATTATTATTTAACAGTAACAAATTAAATTAAAGGAGAAGTCCACTTCCAAAACAACAACTTACAAATAATTTACTCACCCCCTTGTCATCCGATTTTTTTTCATATAATGAAAAAATCAATTGTGCCCCCGATTTTGAACTTCCAAAATGTAGTTTAAATGCAGATTCAAAAGTCTCTAAACTATCCCAGCCGAGGAAGAAGTGTCTTATCTAGCGAAATCATCTGTCATTTTTTTTTCGAAAAATAAAAATGTGTATACTTTTTAAGCACAAAAGCTTGTGTAGCACAGGTTCTGGGATGCGCGTTCACGTACTATTGAATCACGTTGAAACGTCACGCTGAACGTAGGAACTACAGACCCAGTGTTTACAAAGCAAACGCGCAAAGACTAAGAAAGTGCAAGTCAAACGCTGTTTACAAACAAAAAGGTACAACAATGTCGGACGATTCTGAAGTTTTTCGCCATACTCTACCTTTTTTAGCCGGAGTAAACAGACGATAAACTTAGACGTGATTCGTAGTAGTGATGGGAAGTTCGGATCATTTTACCGACTCGGACCTTTGAGTCTCGTTCAGCAAAATGAACGAATCTTTTTTTGAGTCATTTCGTTCATTTTAACAAAATCAGCATCACGTGACAGCCCCATAAGATGAGCGAACGACTCGAAAAACCTGAAGACTCGAAACAGGTGAACTAATTCCAGTACAGAACCTAATAGGATGTTGCGCATGCGCGACTGAACGAATCACTCCCCGAGACGACTCGTTCTTTGTGAGTCACTTTAAAGATTCGTTCAAAATGAATGAGCTTTTGTGCTTAAAAAGTATACAAATTTTTATTTTTCAAAAAAAATTACTGATCGTTTCACTAGATAAGACCTTTATCCTCGGCTGGGATCGTTTAGAGTCCTTCGAAGCTGAATTTAAACTACATTTCGGAAGTTCAAAATCGGGGGCACAATTGAAAAAATCCTGAAATGTTTTCCTCAAAAACCATAATTTCTTTACGACTGAAGACAGAAAGACATGAACATCTTGGATGACAAGGGCGTGAGTACATTATTTGTAAATTGTTGTTCTGCAAGTGGACTTCTCCTTTAAATAAATAAAATTTAATTAGTATTTTTTTTTTTTTTTTACTTTGACCTTTGAGCCTCAATCCTTATTTTCCACATTAAAACTGAAAAAAGACCTTCGACTCTGTAAGTAGTTGAAACAGTTTTTAAATAAACCCAACAAATCCATAACACATCTGTTCACATACAGCGTAAAAGCAGCATTTGCATCACACTCCACATCTTTATTTTATTGCCTACAAAAGAAACAACCTTTCGATGAGATTACAGCTATAGACAGTCTAGCATGTGTTGATTGTGCGTCATGCGCTGGATGGGGAACATTATTTAGGATGAATACAGAAAAATCCCCCTTTCCCACCCACAAAACACACACATTCTCATTACCAAACTCTCAAAACCCTCCTCTCCTTATATCACACACACACGCATCTGGTTGCGACTCCACCCGGTCCATGGAGTCCTTCTATCTGAGTGATGGACAGACTTTCCCTGACTGTTAAGGTGCTGGACCAATGTAAAGGTCCGTATCAATGTCTTCTGATTTGTATTTCACATTGAGGTCAAGCCAGAATGAGGAAATGGTTTCCATTAATGTATCCAAGCCATAAAACATCCAAGCACCGACCTGGAGCCAATGACGTTTGCTAGTAACATGACGGTTTGGAGCAGCAAGTCTGAACACACGACTGAAAAACACACCAAACTAGCATGCTAATCGACTCCGCGGGGCTGTGATTGATGAAATGATCAGGGTTGTTGGACTGAGGTGGGTACGGCGTTCAGTCTTGAGATCTTCAACACTTATCGAGACTGACACGCACATGTGGTCAACATGATACAGCTGGACTTAAGAGCGCGTTTGAACGATCCATTCATATGTTTGAACTCATCCATTGCGAAGGATAATGCAGTGTGTAACACTTGATTGTTTCTTAATGTCGAGTGTTTAATGAGGTACTGAGTTGTTTATTTGGGATATATTTGGCAACCTGTTTCTAGCCGTATTACAGCAACCACACACGTCGACGGCGACGGATTGTATATAATATCGTTTGTTTGATCCGTTAATGTGTTTAGGTTGCTGTCAGCTGTTGCGGATATTTATTTTATTGTTCAGAATGTCACGTTTGGACATTTCGGGATCATCTAGTGCCAAGATGGGCCAAAAAAAGCTTAATGTTTTCTTCTTTTTAACAAAAGGTCAGTGGACGTCAGGAGCTTAACCTAGAAAAAGCTGTTTCTTTGCTACAGGAAGTAAAAACTATATACAAGTTTAAATGCTTTTATTTACTGTTTATTGTATGGAAAATGTTTGCAAATTTTTAACCCTGTTACTAATATTTAGTTACTAAACATTTTTGAAACCTTTTTTTTTGTGCTTTTTGTTATTTTCTTTAAATTTATCAAAAAAAAATGTAATTATCTTTCATTTTTATTCATTTTAGTTTAGATTTCAGTATTTTATTTTTCAGTATTTTTGTTGTTATTAACATTTTGTTATTTTTAGTATTACGTTTGTCATTTATGTAAGTTTTTTTGTATTTTTAGTGTTAAGTTTGTCATTTTTATATATTTTTTTATTTTTATATCAGTTTTTTATAGTTTTCTTATTATTTCTGTTTTTAGTTGATTAATTTAGTACTTCATTACTCAACTTTTTTGTTTAAGTTGAAGTTAAATTGTAGCTTTATTTTAATTACCAATTAATAATAGTTTTGGTTGTAGTTACAGTAACATTTTCATTTTAGCTTAGATTTTAGTAATTTTGCTATTTGTAGTATTAGGTTTGTCATTTTTATTAGTTTAAGTTTATATGTATATATCAGATCTTTACATTTAAGGTCTGCATATAGTATTTATATTTTCTTTTTTTAGCTTTATTTTAATTATAGGCTAATAATAGTTTTAGTTATAGTTAATAATTTCATTTTAGTTCATATTTTAGTCATTGTTATTTTTAGTATTAAATCTGTCATTTTTATTTATTTTTTATATTGATGATTTTGCCTTAACTTGATTTATTTTAGTTTTCAATTGATTCATTTAACACTTCAGTACTCAATGTTTTATTACATTTTTTTGTTTAAAAAAATTAACTTTTTTCATTTAAGTTTTTTGGTTTAAGTTTTGCATATAATATTTCGATTTTATTTTATTTTAAATTTATTTTAATTGCCGACTAATATTAGTTTTCGTTTTAGTCAACAATAATAATTTCACGTTCATATTTTAGTCATTGTTATTTTTAGGAATAAATTTGTCAATTTTATTATTATTTTTTTAATAATGATAATTTTGCTTTAATTTTGTTTATTTCTGTTTTCAATTGATTAATTTAGTACTTCAGTACTCAATTTTTGATTTTATTTTTTTGTTTAAAAAATTTACTTTTTTCTTTTTTTTGTTTATTATTTGCATATAAAATGTATTTAATTTCATTTTAGATTTATTTTAATTACAGATTATGATAACTTAATTTTAGTTCTGATTTTAGTAATTTTGTTATTTTTAGTATTAAGTTTGTCATTTTTATTATTTTTTAGATAACATTTTATATTTCAGTTTTCATTTGATTAATTTAGTACTTCACTACTCAACTTTTTTTTCATTGAAAATTTTTTTTTGTTTAAGTTTTGCATATAATATTTAGAATTTATTTTATTTTAAATTTATTTCAATTGCCAATTAATATTAGTTTTTGTTTTATTTTATTTCAGATTTTAGTAATTTTGTTATTTTTAGTATCAAGTTTATCATTTTATTTTTATTTATTTATTTATTTATTTATTCATTTTTATTTACCTTAAATTGTATATTTATTTGATTAACTTAGTACTTTAGTATTTTTTTTTTTCAGTTAATTTTTTCTTTAAATTTTGCATATAATATTTATATTTTATTTTAGCTTTATTTTAATTATCAATTAAAAATAGTTTTAGTTTTTGTCTACAGTAGGAATGTTGCTTCTCAAATGAGAGCTAGTTTAGGACAAAATATTGATTTGTATTTATTGATAAACCTTCCAAAAAAAGCTCAACCCTGTGATCCAAGTAATTTTTGAACACTTGAGCTTAATGAATACAGTTAACACTACAGTTGAGTAAAAATGGAGAAAATTAAATGATCATTGGCTTGTCATTTACAATTAATTACAGATTTTGTTAATTAATTATTTTTTATACAATATTGACATACAAAAATGGCAAGACCTTTGGTGACGTACTGTAAGTCAACTAACATTTAATGTGGTTTGTTTTATGTGGCGCTTAAAAGAAAAGTAATGGCCACCAATTTGTAGACTGTCAGATGCAGTAATGTGACACTGACACGCCAGGCAGTTTGTCTTTTATTCAGTTAAGTGTTTCAGAGGCCAAGTTGCCGAAACCTTACAGATTTAAGGGGTCAAAGGTGATCTGTCTTGATTACCATTCCTCTTCACGTACCGAAACGTGTGGATTAGGTTTGGAAATGGAATCCGGCCACCCGCAATTCTGTTGGGCCGTGAGCTCTTTGACAAAGTATCTTTATAAATCCAATATCAGTAAAAGCAAAATCCTGATAATCAAATCCAGAGTTGTTTTGATTCTCGTATGCAGGAACAGGGTGCTGCCGAGTTCACAGTCTTCAGAGACCATAAAACTCAAACGCTCTGTCTCGTGTCTGACGCAAGTCAATTGTGAACATTTGCTCGTGATCCATGGGCGCATCAAACAGACGTTGGCTGATACTCTGCCAAACACCTGTAACAATCTCTTGCCTTTAGCAGAAGGTCAGATGACAATGGAAATAAGCAAAGAAGAGTGAAACATCTCAAAACAGCCAGTTCTGAGAATTGGAAGTGTGGCTCTAATAGAGCACAGAAACGCAAGAACTTTAAAGAAACAGTTCATCTAAAAATAATATTTAATATGATTTATTTTGAAAATCTTACACAGTTGCTGATGAACATGATGCAAGAGAATGGCTTAACGTGATGTTGCAAATGTGATATTGATTGTACACAACAGTAAACAAGAAGTTAATATTGGGTTAAATTTTAGACACATTATTGTCTGGTTTGATTCCACATGATTCCACAAATGAAAATGGCTCCGAACAAAGTCACGTGTGTCTTTGAGTAACACAGTAAAACAGTAGTGTTTAGTTTCTCAATAAATAAATATATATATAGATAGATAGATAGATAGATAGATTTTTTTTCAATATTCTTTAAAAAAAACTATAATATATAAACTATAATGCCCACTTATTATCATTATATCACAATTATATTACAATAAATTATTAAATTTTGGGCAATAATCCAACAAAAAAGCAATAAAACTTGCATTTAGATATGTCCTGAATATTCATAACAGGGTTGAAAAATGAAAAATTAATTAATATGCATGCAACCCTGTTATCCATTCTGATGTTGTTTCTTTTTTTTATTTTAATTAATTAATTAATTTATTTATTTATTTTTGGACAAGAATGCAATAAAAAGCAAAAATAAATAAAATAAATAAATAAATAAATAAATAAATAAATAAAAAGTGTTTAGACATGTCCTGAATATTAATAACAGGGTTGAAAAATGAATAATAGATTAATTAATATGCATGCAACCCTGTTATCCATTCTGATGTTATTGCTTT
Organism: Labeo catla; assembly: GCA_012976165.1. Classification (NCBI taxonomy): domain Eukaryota; kingdom Metazoa; phylum Chordata; class Actinopteri; order Cypriniformes; family Cyprinidae; genus Labeo; species Labeo catla. The sequence goes on from VONZ01001206.1 coordinate 99,819, forward strand.
TAAATGTTGATTTATATATATATATATATATATATATACATACATATACATATATATATACATACATATACATACATACATACATACATATATATATATATATATATATATATATAGTATTATTTTTTATTCATTTATTTATTTTTGGTCAAGAATGCAACAAAAAGCAACAAAATAAGTATTTAAAAATGTCTTGAATATTAATAACAGGGTTTAAATAAATAAATAAATAAATAATGTGCATGCAACCCTGTTATACATGATGTTGTTGCTTTTTAAATTTTAATTTTAAACATTTTTTTTTAAAGTATTAAGTATTTATTTTTGAGCAAGAATGCAACAAAAAAGCAATACAAAATTGTATTTAGACATGTCCTGAATATTAATAACAGGGTTGAAATAAGTAATAAATTAATTAATATAAAATAAACAAAGGATAAAAAAAGAAAACAATAAAAAAGAAAAAAAAATAATAGAAAATAATCCTGAATAATAATAACAGGGTTGAAAAATAAATAAATAAAAAAAAATAAATAAAAAAATAAGCATGCAACCCTGTTATCCATTCAGATGTTGTTGCTTTTTAAATTTTGATTTAAATTATTTTCATTTTTATTAATTAATGAATTAAATTATTTTGGGGCAAGAACACAAAAAAAAAAAGTATTTACACATGTCCTGAATAATAATAACGGGGTTGAAAAATAAGTAACTAAATAAATAAATAAATAAATAAATATGCATGCATGCAACCCTGTTATCCATTTTGATGTTGTTGCTTTATTAAAATTTGTAAAAATGCAACAAAAATTTTATTTATGCCCTGAAATTGTATATATGTCATGTCATAACAGGACTTCAAATTTAAGAATGTGCAAACAACATCCTAACTACATTTCTGCAACATTGTGAATATATGTATTTATTATGGTAGAAAAAAAAAAACTTAACCTTGTAGTCCTAGCACAACATTTTTTAAGGCTTCTTTTCTTTCTTTCTTTCTTTTTAGAGCTTGACCTCTATAATCAGTCACACAGGTTTATGAATAATCTATACATAAATATTACCAGAATTGTAATTTTTAGGTGAGCTGTCCCTTTAAGTATAATCGGCCTAGTGGTGATTGTGTGTATTAATGCCATTAATCAGTCTATTCAATTTCTCCATGACTATGAACGTTTGAAACAGTGGTCTCATTATATTATCCGGCCGATTAGCCGGAGGAGGGACTCTATTGAGGACTTGTATGGTCACTGACAGGTTCTGTCACTCCTCAAGCAGCAGGGAGTCCTTTTCCCTCGTTATCTCGGATTTCATCAAGCGCTGGTGGCCTTTGATAGGGTGTAGAGCTCAAGTGATGGGAAAATCACTGGAGTGCCAAGGGTCGGAGCTCAAAAGTCTCAGCTATAACAGAAAGATCAAGAGATCTTTCAGAGATCTCCCTGCCATTGCATCTGCATCCGACCATTTGAATAAGCAAACCACTGAGCAGAATCAAAATTAACACAGACGTGGACACGTATCTCTTTTCCATCTGCTAAAGCAATGAATGAGTGTCTACGCAAAACAACATTAATCTGTCGCTGAAACACGCAGGCTTCCTTCTGTTGGCCTACTGTACGGTTATCAGTGCCAAATTTTTCAGGTAGTCCCCTGAAGTCAGTGACGTATAGAAAGCTAATAAATTTTACGCTGTTTCCTCTGAGGCCCTGTATATCATAAGTGGTGAGGAGAATATAGCTGCTTATTTATTCCTGTTGCCGTTTTGGCTTTCTTTAATTGTTTTGTTGGATGTTGGCACTTTTGTAATGACTCAAGACTGGAGAATTGTTCCATATAAACTAAATAAAGCACAGCCAAGGACTAATGATCTCAACTTAAAGAACTTAAAGATGTAGAGAACATCATTTATACATTTTAACATTTTACATTTTTACCTAGTTTTTTAAGATGGCGTTAAAGTTGTTTCAGAATGTAGGCAGCAACATTATGCTGCTCTCAGAATTACAAAGTCAGAATTGTGATATAAACTTGCAATTGACTTTTTTCCATTTTACATCTTACAATTCTGACTTTTTTTCTTAGAATTGCATGATATAACCTCGCAATTGTAAGAAATTAAGTCAGAAGTGTGAGATAAACTTTTGTTTCTGAGGGGTTTCTTTTGCAATAGCAAGTTTACATCTTACAATTCTGACTTTTTTCGTAGAATTTCATGATATAAGCTTGCAATTGTGGGAAATAAAGTCAGATTTTTTTTTTTTTCTCACAGTAGCGAGTTTACATCTCGCAATTGACTTTTTTTCTTAGAAATGCAAGATATAAACTTACAGTTGTGAATTATATAGTCAGTATTATGTTGCAATTCTGACTTTTTTACGCAATTGTGAGTTTACATCTCACAATTCTGACTTTTTTTCTTAGAATTGCAAGATATAATCGCACAGTTGCAAGTTATAAAGTCAAAATTGCGAAATAAACATGAAATTTTGACTTTTTTTCTTAGAATTGCATTATCAAAGCTCACAACTGCAAGTTGTAAAGTCAAAATTGTGAAATAAACAGCAAATTTTGACTTTTTTTCTTAGAAATGCATTATCAAAGCTCACAACTGCAAGTTATAAAGTCAAAATTGTGATATAAACATGAAATTTTGACTTTTTCTTAGAATTGCAAGATATAATCGCACAATTGCAAGTTATAAAGTCAGAATTGCATTATATAAGCTCGTAATTTTTAACTATTAAGTTAGAATTACGATATAAACTTAAAATTCTGACTTTTTTTCTTGGAATTGCATGATATAAACTCAAAATAGCAAATTATAAAGTCAGAGGCTTGCAATACGCTTGCAATTGCGAGTTATAGAGTCAGAATTGCATTATATAAGCTCGCAGTTGCACTTTATTTAATAAATTGCGTTATAAAAATATTGCAGTTGTGAGTTATGAAGTTAGAATTACGACATGAACTTGAAATTCTGTTTTAATAGAATTGTGTGATATAAACTCACAATAGCAAGTTATAAAGTCAAAATTGCATTATGTAAGCTCTCAACTGCGAGTTACAAAAGTCAGAATTGCGATATTAACTTAAAATTCTGATTTTTTTCTTAGAATTGCATGGTATAAACTTGCAATTCCGAGTTATAAAGTCAAAATTGCATTACATAAGCTCGCAATTGAAGGTTAAAATAAATTGAAGGTTTATAAAATAAAACGTTATTTAGAATTGCATGATATAAACTCAAAATTGCAAGTTATATAGTTAGAATAGCAAAAAAAAAACCCTTGAAATTCTGACTTCTCAGAACTGCTTGACATAAAATCACAATTGCGAGTTATAAAGTCAGAATTGTGCTATATAAGCTTGTAATGTTGAGCTATAAAGTCAGAATTACTTGAAATTCTGACTTTTTTTTAGAATTGCATGATATAAACTCCAAATTGCAAGTTATAAAGTCAGAACAGCGATATAAACTTGAAATTCTCACTTTTTTCATAGAAGTGCATTATAGAACCTTGTAATTGAAAGTTTTACAGTTAGAATTGTTACATATGCTTGCATTTGTGAGTTATAATGTCAGAATTGTGATATAAACCTGAAATTCAGATATTTTTCGTAGTATTGTGTGCAATAAACCCACAATTGCGAGATATTAAGTCAGAATTGCAATAACAACTTTTTTCACAGCACTGCATTAAGCTTGCAATTGTAAGTTTACATCTCACAATTCAGACTTTTTTCGTAGAATTGCGTGATATAAACTCGCAACTGCAAGTTAGAAATTCAGAATTGTGAGATGTAAATATGTGCGTATTATATATTTGTACGCTTTGCATCGCTAGCTTAGCTACATGCTACATTAGCTACATTGAACTTTACTGGAAACAACTGAGTCGAGTTCTGTTTAAATGGCACACATTCAGTGGTGTTCATGGTGTTGTTGTCTACGATGAGAGTTTCAAACAACTTGTGAGGAACATAGCATTTAGCATCTAGCGCCATGAGAAATGTCAGTTATAAATATATTTGGCATATATCCACTGATACATAACCACTGATAAAAGTATTTAAATTTAAATATTTAAAATGAACTGATTTACCACTTATATTTTACAGCATTTGCATGTATTTGTTTTTAGCGTTGTTAGCTTAGCCATACAGAGTTGATGCCTGTGAAGAGTGTTTCAAATCAGTCGTTTTTAAGGAACATTTCAGTTAGGGTGATTTAGTGTCTAGCGCACAAAAATAAAATTGTTTTAGATTCCTGAATTCTGTTCCATTTTGTTGCGCTCCACTGAGCTGTTTTGGAACAGCAGATCACACGTGAATGGCCCCTTATAAGGCAACTGTCTATGTAAGCTGTAGGTTTTAAAACAGTGCTTCAGAAACTGAACTGTCCTTGACCTGTAACTCATTCTGAATGTCTTGCACATAACATCTGGAATCTGCGGTTGAGAGGAGGCTGGCTTATAGTTGGACCAAACATTCCTCTTACACCACAAATCAGAATTTCACACACCAACCATATCGTACAGATCATAACTTTTCCAATTTTACCAAAAATCCTAGAACAAGCTATAATGCCCTACAATAATAAATGTTTCTCAAACATTGATGTGACTAATGGGTGGGTACAGAAGATTTGTTTGTACACTAAGTGCAATGAGACTTGATTTGTAGTGACTAAAGTATGGGCAGAAATGGAGTTCAAGGATTCCCTGGTACTTTTGTGAAGAGTATAAGTTAAGATAATGACTAAAGAGTGAATAAATGAGATGTAGAACTTGCTTAGCGAGATATTTTAGAGATAAGAGTTCTTCCATTGTTCAACCAAGAGGAAAAAGGAAACAATCTGATTGAGAATCAAAAGGTTAACAGAATTTCATGAACTTTAAGTGACCTGTTTGTAAAACTGTAGTCAACAGTTCTGCTAAAAAGAACATTATGAATCAGTTTGCTAGATAAAGATCAGGCTTTGCCTGAAAACTGAATTCCAGATGGAAATCAATACTACAGGACTAGCTTTTCAACACATGCTTTTATAAACAACAGATGCAACTGTAATACCATTAGGATCACTGGACATTAGATTAATCTTTAAGGCAATCAAAGCAATTATCTTGTGGTAATAGCAGCACGACATCGGGGGAAAAAAGTGTCTGGACAAGAATGAAACTAGATTGAATCAATCTGGTTTAGATTTGTTGAAACGACTTGCAATAAAAAACAATTGGCAAAGTAAAGACTGTGGGTGAGTGTTTAATGATAACTAATAAAACATTAAGAGCTCCCCAAGAGCTGTATAAAATATCTCTACTGACAATTCTGACTGTTAAGAGATAGTTGTGAAGGCCAATGACCATACAAACATAGAAATCCCATTGAAAATGTCTTAGAACAGTCCTCACTAAAAACCTGAAACGTGTTAAAGTAAGTAATACAGGTCAATGAAAAATTGCAAGTACGCCATGAGAATGACAGCCATGTTTGTTTTGTCTTTGTATCAGGTTTTTTTTTCATGTTTATCAATTTCTGGATGCATTGAAATCCCATTGCCAAGCTGTTTTCCAACTGTTTGTTCAGGATGATCAAGAAATGTTCAAGGTGTGAATGTTCTTCTCATTATTTTTCCTCATGTATAAACAAGTCTGGAGAAAACTGGCGGCAGGCCTCTAGTATGCACAGTTGATCTGTTCCCAAGGCAAACTACAGTACTTCTGAAGAGAAATGGCATTTAAGTAACTTATACATTCAAAGGAATGCTTGAACTTTTACTATACTTTGAGTAAAAATAGACTTGAATAAAATTCAAAAATTCTTGTGGCTTTTATTTTGAGTTTAGAGTCTCCAATCTTTATTCAAAAACTAACTGAAGACAAATATTTCCTCTCCAAATTTGAGAAACCTCATCAGTCATGGAAATACATACAACTGCGTTTGGTTGGATTCATGAAACTGACACCAGAGGAGACTCGCTTTGAGGGTGGGAGAGGTGTTAACATCAGTATACCTCCTCATTTATCTCCTACATTCATCAATTTCCCTGTCTTCTCTCATTTGTCGTTTTTTCCAAACTGTCCAGAAAGGCTTTTTACGGTGATGGAAGACATAGACGGACTCCATTTCAACTGACTTCTTTTTACTTTGGGTCAGTGGGAGCTAGTCATTCGAATTACCCACAAGCCCCGGTTGTAAGTTGTGTTCTGGGTCAGCCGCATTAGCAGAAGAAGCAGAGTAAAAGAGTGAATGGGAAAACCAAAGGCATCTCATTCATTTATCAACTACATTGGTGGCTTTAGGGTTTCTAAACCCTTGTTGCATGATTTAAAGTCACTGTTTTAGGACTTTATACAGTTGTTTGTTTGGTCAAATTTAGTTTAGGTCTGTGTCTGCAATTGTTTGTCCCTTCCTGTTTATTAGGTCATCCTAAAAGGCTTTGAAAGTCATGAATTTCTGACTAAACACTACAGTATATTGTTTATGTGTCAAAAAGACCGGGCCAATGTTCCAAGCCATTAACTGCCTATAAATGCAGACCCCCTGTAAGCTTTTACTAACTCAGTTAGTATCAAATTCCCTCCAGATGTAAACAATGTGACTTACAACACAACTCCCAACTTACGACATGTCTCAATTTCAAACCCTGTCTGTCTGTCCCTGCATCAGTTCCCCACTGGATTTGAGGGCATCCTCAAGTTTTGGTCTTATGAAACTCTATGTAAGCCTGGTCTGTGAAATATCCCACCGATGGTAATTCATCTTCCTAGTCGAGTTTAGACTCTCCCTTAATTTCTCATTTGTGTCCTTGCTTTTTTTTTTTTTTACAGGCCTTGTGGGACTTTGCAGCAAAGATTAGGAGTTTGTTGTACTTCCTCAAACTCGCTGTTGGTGCCAAACTTCAGATCAGTGAACTTTCGCAAACTTTGTGTCAGCCGCAGTCAGGCAGCACTGATAAATGACAGTAGATTAAAACATTATATATATAAAAACCTCACAATCTTTTAAAGATCACAAATTAGTGAGTATGTTAGCTTTGTGTGGAAAACACACCTAAAAAGTTAAATCTTTTTAAAGAAGAACATGACATGAGGATGAGGAAATTATGTCTGAATTTTTATTTTTAAGCATTAAGTATTCCCTTGATACTTAAAATGCAATAGGCCCTAAGATAGAGCCTTGGGGAACACCGTTTATTAGATACTTGTAAAGTTGGTTGAAACAACATAAGGGTGAGAATAACAACAGAATTTTCTTTGTTTTTTAATAAAAGTTGTCCATACAGTAATAAACATTGACTTTCCATACAACATGTTGAATAGCCCTAAAGGAAGCATAAACTAAGAATAATGGTCTTCTGATGACCAGCGCATCCCACTGGAGGTTTTTGCGGTTGTGACCTACGTGTTTTTGAGTTCGCTGTCTATTTAGCAGGAGTGTGGACTAAATGCCTCTCTCCTGGGGGAAAGTGTGCCTCTACAGACTTACAGCACTGATGAGGGGCCTCAGCTGAGGCACCCTTCGGCCCCAGAGTTGTTTTCTTTATTACGCTCTGGAACGACGTCATCTTCCTAAGGGGCCATGCGGTGCACTTTTAATTGCTTCAGTCTTGGACTAGAGGTGTTGAAAGTTTGCTTGCACAAGGACACACACGGACCTATGCGCTACTTAAGTGCAGTTTGTGGGAGATAATCAAGTCAAGTGAGGCAACCCAAATCCTGTCAATGACCCGACCCAAAACGAAGCCAGACTATTATTATCTATCGTCATTCTGACTTGATGAGAGTGAATGGCTTTGGCATTTATCACCAATTGTCACAAGGTTGCTGTGGTCTTACAGTATAACTACAAAAATTCATTGATCATCGATGTTTAGGCTTTGGGTGGACGTTTTGTCTTGCTTTTTAAAGGATGAGGTCAGGACACTGGAACAGAAGACACAACTGAAATCAATGTGCCACTAAGAGTAGATATGATTGAATAATAAATATATATTTGAAGGTTAGAACGAAAGAGAGAAGATAGAGTGACTGACTTCCAGGTTTATGCTCATGTAAGAATCTGTTTCAAGTTAGCCCAGAAACATACTCTGCAAGTAAGCAAACACAGATGCGACAGCTTGGTCAAAGTATTTCAGGCACGCTGTGTGACTGGACATGCTTAGCATGTAATACATATTTATATGCGCTCTTGCGCTTGCAGTAACAAACTGAAGTTATCATTCTGAAAAGTATTGAGTGTGAATTGTATTGAATGAGCACATATGGCATTCTTCAAACCTTAAAAGTATATTTTTTTAAAACAATATTAATGAAATAAAAGGCCATTTAAGGTTACTTAGAAAGTACTGTTTAATGACTGTTTTTTTTATGACTGCACTTTGTAATAATGTAAAATCGAAAGATTTACATTCACATACATTTTAAATATTTAAATATTTGTTGTAAAGAAGTGATACACTGTTAAAAAAAGTTGCTTCAACTTAAAAAAAAAAGTAAGTGGTAGTGCTGCCTTAAAATTTGAAGTTTAGTCAACATGAATTGTTAAGTTGTACTACATGGAAACTTGGAAAATTTTATGGCAGCACCCGCACTTAATTGTTTTTTTTTTACATTGTATGTTAGCTGTGTGAGAAACACACCAAAAGTTATGTTGGTTATTCATGTAAAATCTGTTTATTTTACATATATGGAAAACAGCTGTATAGACATGTAACAATTATTATTTTGTGTTCCACAGACTGAAAAAGACCATACAAGTCTAGAACAACATGAAGATGAGGAAACGATAACAGAATTTTTATTTCTAGGTGAACTATTTATTTAATACTTAAATGCCATAGGACCTAAGATAGAGCCTTGGGGCATACCATTCATCAGACGCTTGGTTGAAACGACACAAAGGTTGAGTAAATAACACTAAGCATATGGAAAGTACTTGATTAATAAAAGTGAATAAATTTTAAATTACAAAATTGCAACTTTACAAATGTGTAATTTCAAATATTTTTAAATATATGATATACAAGTTTCAACAGAAATTAAAGTACATTTTAGTTTAGTTTAGTTTAGTTTGGTAAACTTTAACCATATACTTGCTGTGTAGGTGCGTCTTTATGTATTTAATATAAATTTAATTTAATGTATTACATTGTCATTTAATTGCAATTAACATGAAATTGTAAGTATATAAAAGTATTCTGAGGTGTCCTCTTTTTTTTTAAGAAGATATCTGTGCTTTTTAACCTAACTTAACGGCTAATATTCTCTCACATATTGAGAATCTCAGACACCCCAGAGCCCCAGAGAAAGTGATTCCGATTGTTTTCATCTTTCCTTCCTCTAATTAGCAACATTCTTCTTCCTGGCTCTGTTCAGTGTTAACGCCCCGATGGCTTCATTAGCCCATGCCAGAGCCCGGGGCCCTGAGTCATCGGCGCTGCTTATCTCCTGCACCTTGTTGCCATGGATACAAAGGGTTTAGACAGTCAGGGGTCATCACCGTGACGCAGCACTGTGTCAGCTATCAGGAACTACATCCCACAGGTCACATTCCTAGTGCCAAAGGGCTGTATTTTGGCAATGACAGAGACTGTAATAAAAATGTTTTAGTGTCGTGCAAAGATTTGCCCTCTGAGGACTATTGGAAAAATAGTTCAGCTTAATTTATTGGTTCTCTTTGAGTATGCTACTGTGAACAAGTCAAAAGGTCTTAAAGCTCACTGAAATGACTCAAAAGTCCCATGTTCGGGTGAATCTTCACTGTGTGTCCGTTGTTTTGATAACGATCTTCTCAGTACAAACAATATGAAGCACAGCTGTCAAAATGAGACCGGTGGGTGTGAACAAAACATCCTTCCTATCGTGGAGAAATTGAGACATATAGCCAGTCTCAAATGCCAGGAATGTTTCTTTTGGTTTTTATCCACCTATCTGTCAGAAAGTAGAAATCCCCGAAATTTGCAGGAGTTTAACTGGAAAACACCAGTGGGAAACTCAGAGGACACTGGAAAATCAATTGTATGTGCATCTGCCAGCAGAACTTCATCTTTAGAGGTTAAACAAGCAGTTTAAGGAAGGAAGATGACTCAGTTTTAAAATAAAGTTATTTCAAATTAGTTGAGGCAAAATTTTGATGGCTGCTTTTCAATAAAAGCAAAAAGAGAGCAGTTCTGGGTAGTAAAGTACACATATTAAAGCATTAGCACATTAGCTACTATGCTACTAGATTAGCGACATAACACATGAAGGTGAGGAAATTAAATCAGAATTTTCATTTTCTGGGTAAACTATTCCTTTTATACTAAATGCAATAGGACCAAAGATAAATCCTTGGGGGACACCGCTGATCAAATTCCAGTAAAAACTTGTTGAAATAACATAATGGTGACTAAACAACAAAAGAATTGTCCTGTTTTCTAATAAAAGGACATTTTCTGTCCGAGCTAATAAACTGTAAAGTAGCATTAACATATTAGGGTGCAATAGCCAGTGTTGGGGAGTAACTAGTTACATGTAACGGAATTACGTAATTTAATTACAAAATAAATGTAATTGTAATTAGTTACAGTTACTGAGAAAAAATATGTAATTAAATTACAGTTACTTTTGAAAAATGCCAGTGATTACAAAGGGGATTACATCCGAATTTTTTCACACACCCACCCCCACTTACAGATTTAATTGACTTCTTTTAAATTGCATTGACTGCTCTAAAATGAGACACCAATTCTTCAGGAGTTTAGGACACAGAACAGGACACATGCTTATTCGATAACTGTTTTATTTCCTATTTGGGTTTATGCATAAACTTTATTTTTTAAAATTGTTTTTTCCAAGGCATTGTTAGATGCTAGTGTTTTCTGTCATAACTATGCAAACATTTGATTTCAAACCCAGTATCATAGCTATTAAACTATTTCTTGTTATGATGTTATTTATGTTATGATCTTGTTATGACATATAGCGCAACTGCGCTCACGGTGACCCGAGTTCGATTCCCGTCTCGAGGTCCTTTGCTGATCCCGCTCCCCTCTCTCCTCCCAGCTCTTTCCTGTCATCTCTCTACTGTCCTATCACAATAAAAGGCATAAAAAGCCCAAAAATATAAGTAAAAAAAAAAAAAAGTCTGAATTTGTGGTGGCTGTGCTTTAAATTAAATTATTACACAGCTCAGACTCTTTCAGGGCAACTTAAGTCAGTGCTATATGCTTGATAATTTTTCTTGGCGGAAGCTTTGCGTTTGGTTAGCTAATAAAATATTAAAGCTTAATTCAATATTATGTGGACAATTTCTTAATTCTGTCATCCTGGTATCGTGGACTTGCTCTGTTGTTTCATACAAATGCAGCTGCTGCCATTTTTTTTTTTGTACACTGTAATGTATTATACGATAACTAACAAACTAGTACTACTACTTAATTATTTATGTGGTGAAATGTTGTGTAAGAAAAGTGGTATGACTGCACTGTATCCCTAAAATGTCTAGTTTGAACTTGCCGTTTGCTAGCAACTGATTTCTTCATGGAAGCTTTGTGTTCAAATATTTCAACTCAGATCAGTGTTTCGTGTCTAATAATTCTGACACGAAACATCTAAATAATCTATCAAGCAGCTGTGTAATAAGTGAGATAATGTACATTCAGCCAGTTGTTATCGCAAAATAAAGATGTATAATTATTATCCCTTACTTATTATAATCTTAATTCAGGTGATAAAGGATTTTGAAAGTCTGACAGTAATCAGTGTTGAGTGCTACTGTAAGGTTAACTCTGCTTGGTTTAAATGTTTCAAAATGATTAACAGTTGAAAATATTAGAAATTTAGAAAAGTAATCAAAAAGTAATTAAAAGTAATAAGTTACATTACTTTATTAAAGTAATTGAAAAGTTACACTACTTATTACATTTTAAATTGAGTAACTTGTAATCTGTAACCTATTACATTTCCAGAGTAACCTTCCCAACACTGGCAATAGCTAGTACATTAACAACCATTGTTTGCTGTCAGTATAGTTGTGCAGATATTACAGCCAGTTCAAAAAAGTCCACTGCTTCTTTTTTGTACAAATACAACAGTGTTAGTGTGTTAGTGTAAGGGGGACATGTGGTAGTAAACTACACTGTACACATTAGCTAATATGCTACTAGATTAGCTACATGACACATGAAGGTGAGGAAATTATGTCAGAATTTTCATTTTTTCGAGTGAACTATTCCTTTTATACTAAAATGCAATAGGACCTAGGAGCCTAGCCTTGGGGGACACCGCTGATCAAATTTCTGTTAAAACATAATTACATAAGGGTGACTAAAAAACAACAGAATTGTCCTGTTTTCTAAAAAAAGGATATTTGTTGTTCAAGCAATATGCTAATAGACTGCAAAGCAGCACTAATATATTACGACACAATAGCTGCTACATTAACAGCCATTTTTTGGTGTCAGTATATTGTAGTTGCACAGATATTTCAGCCAGTTCAAAAAAAGTGCACTGCTTCATTTTTTTTTTAAGTAGGATCAACTACAATTGTACCCCAAAACAAAAGTCTAAGTTGCAAACCTGAACCGTCATGTCCCTCAAAGAAATTAGGGACATATGTGCTGGGTAGTAAACTACACTTTACACATTAGCACATTAGCTACTATGCTACTACGTTAGCTACATGACATATGAAGGTGAGGAAATTGTGTCAGAATGTTAATTTTTTGGGTGAACTATTCCTTTTAGTACTACAATGCAATAGGACTTAAGATATAGCCTTGGGGGACACCATTTATCACATTCCCATAAAGCTTGCTGAAATGGCATAAAGGTGAATAAATAACAAAAGAATTTTCCTGTTATATAATAAAAGGAGGTTTGTTGTCCAAGCAATAACCCAGTGGTGCCCAAACTCTGTCCTGAAGGGCTGCTGTCCTGCAGAGTTTAGCTCCATTTTTTTTAACACACCTGCCGGAAGTTTCTAGTATGCCTAGTAAGAGCTTGATTAGCTGGTTCAGGCATACCTAATTGGGGTTGGAGATAAACTCTGCAGGACACCAGCCTTGGGGGACACCACTGATGAAATTCCTGTTAAGCTTGTTGAAATGACATAAGTTTGACTAAATAACAAAATAATTGTCCTGTTTTCCAAAAAAAGGACATTTGTTGTCCAAGCAATAAGCCAATAGACTGCAAAGTAGAATTAACATATTAGGACACAATAGCTACTATATTAACAACCATTTTTTGGTGTCAATATAGTGTAGTTGCACAAATATTACAGCCAGTTCAAAAAAATGGGTGCTGCTTTATTTTTTTGTACAGATCCAACACAGTACTATAGGATTGTTAGTGTATTGTAAGTAGGGTCAGCTACAATTTTACCACAAAACAAAAGTCTAAGGTGCAAACCAGAACCTCCAAAAAGTTAGGGACATGTTTGCTGGGTAGTAAACTACAATTTACACATTAGCGCATTGGTGCATTAACTACTATGCTACTAAAATAGCTATGTGACACAAGAAGGTGAGGAAATTATGTCAGAATTTTCATTTTTATAGGACCTAAAACAAAGCCTTGGGAGCCATTTTTTGGGTGAGCTATTCATTTTATACTAAAATGCAATAGGACCTAAGACAAAGCCTTGGGGGACACCATTGATCAAATTCCTGTAAAGCTTGGTGAAATGACATAAGGGTGACTAAATAACAACAGAATTGTCCTGTTTTCTAAAAAAAGGACATTTGTTGTCCAAGCAATAAGCCAATAGACTCCAAAGTAGCCCTAACATATTAGGATGCAATAATGTGTTACATTACTACATTAACAACCACTGTTTGGTGTCAGTATACTGTAGTTGTGCAGATATTACAGTAAGCTCCAAAAAATGTCCACTGCTTTATTTTTTGTACAGATACAACACAGTGTTTTAGGGTTGTTAGAGCATTGTAAGTAGGATCAACTACAATTTTCCCCCCAAAACAAAAGTCTAAGCAGCAAACCTGTACCATCATGTCCCTCAAAAAAGTCAAAGACATGTTTGTTGGGTAGTACACTTTACACATTAGCGCATTAGCTCATTAGCTACTATGCTACTAGATTATCTATGTGACATGAACGTGAAGAAATTCTGTCATAATTTTCATTTTTTGGGTGAGCTATTCATTTTATACTAAAATGCAATAGAACCTAAGACAAAGCCTTGGGGGACACCATTGATCAAATTCCTGTAAAGCTTGGTGAAATGGCATAAGGGTGACTAAATAACAACAGAATTGTCCTGTTTTCTAATAAAAGGACATTTGTTGTCCCAATGAAGGAATGATAAATATTGACTTTCTGTTTAACATGTTGAAGAACCCTGGAGGAAACAAAATAAAAAACGAATAATACATTTTTCAGTCACTTTTTTCTATAGATAAGCACTGTAGCGTGAACATCAAAATGTTAGCATCATGTTAGCTGCTTTATCTCACATCTGATGCATTTTAGTGTTTTGGTTAATTCAGATGGTTCATCTGACTGAGGCAAATGTTTGGTTTGGTTTTTGGCGTCAGTATAGTTGCACAGATATTACAACCAGTTTAAAAAAAGTCCACTGCTTCATTTTTTTTGTACAGATATGACTTAGTACTGTAGGGTTGGTAGTGTATTGTGAGTAGGATCAACTACAATTTTCCCTCCAAACAGAAGTCTAAGATGCAAACTTGAACCATCATGTCCCTCAAAAAAAAGCAGTCATATTCAGCTACTTCAGACATCGTCTTTGTTTATTTTGAAAGCTTGGCTTTCAAATTCGACTTCAAGATACCTGCAAGCAAAACAAGTGACTCCTCTACATTAATGAATAATGTCTGGCTTTTGCGTCTCCCTGCCAACCTTCGGATGTCTGCCGTCCCGCACTCGTAAACACATGGCGCCCCTGAGATGATGTACACATTCTATTAACAGCTCTGAAGATAATAAGAAGCACATTTACACTATAGGTACATCACTCCGGTCGACGCCACCATATCCAGAACCTTCCTGAGAGGAAGCGGCGGAGTCTCGCAGGTTCCGGGAGGTTCTGAGGGGTCAGTAACGGGGGCGGCTGTGATGTGCTGATAATGGCAGAGGGCTCAAGGGATGCGACTGTGTGGCGTGGGTGTCCAGACAGACAGTCGCAGAGCGGTCCGGTGATATATAGCTGGGTGGCTGGCAGTATCACTAACGTCACTCTTATCAGTGATAATGTTGTTTTGGAAGGGAGGTTAGACTATTAGAATTTAGCAGTTCTTTTGGCGTAAACTTGAAAGAGGACTGGCAAAATACAGTTACAGACTAATTATCTAGTACGTTTTCAGGAAGCAGAGGTTAATGGGACTCTTCCCTTGCTGCATTGTGTCTATTAAAACAGCTTGACCCTGCTGATGTCCTCACGGCTAAATGGAAATAAGCAAAAGCAGCTTCAGAGAGAAGTTCTATCTGAAGATTGGCAGACTACCATGGCAAAGACAGCGTAACTATTATTGTTGCAGACATGATTTCATTCTTTTTCCACTGTCTTCTGATTGTCTCCATGAAAATGAATGAGAGAGTGTATGAGAGTGAGTTCTGACCTGTATGAGAGAGCTGTAGTCGTGGTATGTTGTGGTTTCCAGCATTACTGGACCGTGTAAGAGGCAGCAAAATGTGGAGCAGAAAGACCAGCAAGGGACTGTATGGCCCAGTCTTCCACAATCCTACAATCCTCATCTCCAGCTTCCTGTAGTCTGACCGTACAGGATGTCTTCTATGTCACATCACCTTCGTAGTGCTGGAGAAATAACAAACAGATTTCAGATGTAAGTTGAAATTAAATATCGGAGTAATACTGCATTGCACTGTATCTGTTATCTAATGCTAATCGATATAATATAATATGCAAATAAATCTACTGTGTTACAGAATGAATGTACTCTTTAATCATTATTATGCAACATAATGTTACATTATTGAATTACAACACCTTTAAATGCTGGAGAAATAGAAAACTGATATGAGCATGTAAACTGAAATGTAATACAGCAGTAATAATATAACATGAAACACCACTGACATCTTAGTGATGCCAATCAATATATAGTATAATATAATGTAATTAGAACAGAATAGAATAGAATAGAATAATAGAAAATAGAATAAAAAAATCAATTTAAATAAATAAATATATATTTAAAATGTAATATTTATAGAATTATTACATATCATATTAAATTATATATTTAAATATATTAAAACAAATTATCATTGTTGATTTTTTACAATTAATTTATTAATTAATTTATTTATTTAAGTTCTATTACATTTAAGTTCTACAATTCATTAATCTATAATAATCTGTAATTGGACTATATTATGTTGGACAATAATTGTATATTTTAATCATAATTTTACATTTTTGCAATATGCTATTCACATATTATTTTCTTTCTGTAATCTGATTCTAATAACAATAACAAATAATCTAACAAATAATCAAATTCCAATAACAAATATACTATCATATAATATCATATAATAATATAAATTATATACAAATATACAATAAAATATATGTAAATATATATAAGTTAATTGTAATAATTATTAAATTATTATATTTCTAAATCATTTTTATTTAATTGAATATTTAATTGTATATTTTAATAATAAATTAACATTTTTAAAATTATTTTTACAACACAATACAGTGTAATATGCTGTTTTCATACTATTTTCTTTCTGTAATCTGATTCTAATCAATAATATAATATAATATAATATAATAAATTGCAATATAAATGAAAAACTATAATATAAATGCTATAAATTATTATATTTCTAATTTTTTTAATCTAATTTAATATTTACAGAATTTTTATTCTACATTATTCTAGTATTAAAAAATATTATTATTCTATTTCTATTTTTTAGTTCTACAAATCATTCATCGATAATAATCTATAACTGGATTGTTTTATGTTGGACAGTAATTGTATATTTTAATCATATTTTTAATTTTTAAACTGATTTTTAAGTGCAATATGCCGTTCACATATTATTTGTTTCTGTAGTCTAATGATAAATAGAAGAATAGAATAAAATGCAACAGAATAGAATAGAATAGAATAGAATAGAATAGAATTGAAAAATGCAACTGATTAAAAAAATGATTTCATATTTATAGAATTATTATAAATTATATATTTTTCTAATATAATAATATATTTCTAATATAACAACAATGATATATTTCTAAAAATATATATTTTTTAATATACATTTATAAATTTTTAACATTATTTTAAGTTCTACAAAACATTCATCGATTATAATCTGCAACTGGACTATATTATGTTGGACAATAATCCGTCATCATAATTTAATTTTTTAACTAATTTTTTAAAGATTTTTAAAACACAGTACAGTGCAGTATCCCACATTCACACGTTATTTTGTTTCTGTAATCTGATGCTAATTAATATTACATAACTCTCTCTCTCTCTCTTATGTAAAAAAGTAATATTAACAAAGATTTTTTAACATTACATAATCATTAAATAATGTTTCCACATTGAAATCCAAGGTTTCACTTTTAGATTTTGGTCAAAATGAAGAACTTTGACAACAAGACTCCCTAACAGTAAAATGTTAGCTAAAGATCCCAGACCACGTTCCACATAAAACTGAAAATATTTTGCTTCCTTATGGAAGGAAAAACTCCAGATTGAATTCTTTCACAATGACATTAACCCCATCCATGTCATCTTTTCTAAATAGAAAACAGCATATGCCACATCCTTAGGCGTTCACAACCAGACTTCAGCACGCTAGTGTCGCCCAATGTGCTCAACAGCCTCCTCAAGTCAGAATAAATCTGGAGGCACAACAGATGCTGCTTGAAGACTAGAAACCCGAAACCTCGAGAGGGTGTGAGCGGCGTGCCGAGCTCACAACCACGCGAGAACCAGCCTCGCGCAGAGAAGGAAACCGGAGTATTGTTTCGAGAAAAGTTCCCATGTCTAATCAGCCGCCCTGATCTTTATTTTCTTTCCTTTAAGAGGTCACCCTACACAAACAGATCACATGCGCAACCTAGAAACACTCGAGCGGCTTCCTCCTGTACATGCTAACCGCTAAACACTGTCAAAGAACATGCAAGAGTTCAATCCACTGGAATGGATTTCATTTGTCCGTTAGCAAGTTTCGTACGACGCACGGTATAGAAAGTCCAACAATTGGCGAGCTCATTGAAAGAGCAGCAGTTTTTGTGTTGGTGCTCAGGGGAAACATTTTCCCATGATGAGGGCATTGTATGTTGCGCCACTTAGACTCGCGAGGGGACCCCTGGGGACGGTTTCGACACGAAAAAATGGGCTGGAGCTCAAACATATGCAAAATGAAGATAGGCTTTCTCTATTGCTCCATTCATCACCTCAAAATCTAAGCTCATTACGCCGTTACTCAGACATAATAACTCTATTCAAGTTCCTAGAGTGACGGAAACCAAACGCTCCCTTCAGTACACTGATTTATCGTGAAATTTATTACCGTGCCATTTCAGTGTGAGAAATCAGACGTGCTTATCAGCTGTGTTTATAATCCTGGTTTCATTTAAAGAAACAGTTCACACACACAAAAAAAACTTGCTAAAAATGTATCCACCCCCAGGCCGCCCAAAATGTAAATGCGTTTGTTTCTTCATCAGATTTGGAAAAGTGTAACATTACATTACTTGCTCACCAATGGATGTGAATGGGTGCCGTCCAAACGCACCCGTAAACCTGATACCAGAGTATTTAAAACAATAGTTAACCTAAAAAATGAAAATTTGCTTAAAATATATTTACCCTGAGGCCACACAAAATGTAAATGAGTTTGTTTCTTTATCAGTTTTGAAGAAATGTAGCATTTCATCACTTGCTCACCAACTGATGTAAATGGGTGCCATCCAAATGCAGCTGTAAACCTGATACCAAAATAATTAAAGGAATAGTTTGCCTGAAAAAATGAAAATTTTCTGAAATTTTACCCTCAGGCCACTTAAAATGTAAATGAGTTTGTTTCCTCATCAGATCTGGAGAAATGTAGCATTTCATCACTTGCTCATCAATGGATGTGAATGGGTGCCGTCCAAACGCAGCCGTAAACCTGATACCAGAGTACTTTAAAGGTTAACCTAAAAATGAATTCACCCTAGGCCACCCAAAATGTAAATGAGTTTGTTTCATCATCAGATTTGGAGAAATGTAGCATTTCATCACCTGCTCATCAATGGATGTGAATGGGTGCCATATAAAAGCAGCCGTAAACCTGATACCAGAGTATTTAAAGCAATAGTTAACCTAAAAAATGAAAATTTGCTTAAAATATATTTACCCTGAGGCCACACAAAATGTAAATGAGTTTGTTTCTTTATCAGTTTTGAAGAAATGTAGCATTTCATCACCTGCTCATCAATGGATGTGAATGGGTGCCGTCCAAACGCAGCCGTAAACCTGATACCAGAGTACTTAAAGCAATAGTTAACCTAAAAAATTAAAATTTGCTTAAAATATATGCATCCTTATTCCACCCAAAATGTAAATGAATTTATTTCTTTATCAGATTTGGAGAAATGTAGCAGTTGCTTACCAATGGATGTGAATGGGTGCCATCCAAATGCAGCCGTAAACCTTACATCAGAGTAATTAAAGGAATAGTTTACCTAAAAAAAGGAAAATTTGCTTAAAATATATTCACCCTCAGGCCTCCCAAGATGTAGATGAGTTCTTTATCAGATTTAGAGAAACATAGCATTTAATCACTTTTTCATCAATGGATGTGAATGGGTTCCGTCAGAATGAGAGTCCAAACAGCTGATAAAAACATCACAGTAATCCACAAGTAATCCACACCACTCCAGTCCATTAATTAATGTCTTATGATGTGAAAAGGTGTATGTTTATAAGAAATATCCATTATTAAGGTGTTTTTAACCTCAAACCATTACTTCTCACCAAAATCCATAATTCATAATAACACTTCCTCCAGTTAAAAAGTCACATCAAAATCCTCCAAAATATTTGTTTTGAGCTGTTTTAGGCTGTTTTCGGTGCTTAATCTGCATATTTTTCTCTTCTGATTCAGATGAGATGACTTTTTGACTGACTATATTAATTATACGGGCTACGTACATACGGGCTATGGTTTTGTTTTTTTTAAACGCGCAGCTTTTGGCTTCTCAAGATGTTAACTGATGGCCTGGAGTGGTGTGAATTACTTGTGATGTTTTAATCAGCTGTTTGGACTCTCATTCTGACGGCACCCATTCACATCCATGGGTGAGTAAGTGATGTAATGGTGCATTTCTCCAAATCTGATGAAGAAACAAACTCATCTACTAGGGTTGTCGAAAGGTACCGGGTTCGGGACCTTTTGAAAAACGTCCATTTCCCGCTCACATTTGAGCAGTCATGTCTGTTGAGCGTATGAACGCTATGGCCAATCAGCGATGTTTAAAAATCGGCTCAACAGCGCTCAAATGTGAGCACGAAATGGACGTTTTTAAAATTCCAGTATCGAAAGTACTGAACCCGGTAACTTTATGACAACCCTATTATCTACATCTTGGGAGGCCTGAGGGTGAGTACAGTTTCAGCAAATTGTATTTTTATTTAGGTGTACTGTTTCTTTAAGTGCTCTGGTATCAGGATTACGGCTGTTACGTTCACCCTCCAGGTTTATTCGGCAGTCATAATATCTAGATTTACTGTGTTGGCTGGATCACAGGTGTTCGAGAGATCAGCGTCTCTTATTAGCTCCGTTTGTTGACTCAAAGCTATTAATCTCCCATAGAAAGCAAAAGAAAACATCATTTCTGGCACGACAACAACTATGTGTGAGCTGTGCAAGGTGGTGATGGTCTGGCAGATACTAATATAGGCCTATTTTTCATTGGAGAACTCTCGGTATTCTTTATGTCTGTATTTAGCAGATATGAGTTGGGAGAGCAGGAGGGATTTGAATTATGCTTTATTAAAAAGGTCCGTTCTGTGGCAATGGTTTTTATAGAATGAGGGGGATTTGGTTTCAATCATTATTAATGACTCTTTGGAGGTTTGTGGCCTTTTATGTGCTGCTACTAGAGTCAGTAATGCTATAGATGTACTTTTGACTGTCGGCATAAAGTCTGGTCCTCTGGACAACTTATTCTGACTAGAAATAACAGAAATACTCCAAAAATCATAGGAAATAAATGCAAAAGTGTTAAGAGAATTAGCCAATTTACATGTTTCCATTACATTTCAGAAAGCTGCATTTAATTATGTTCTTGCTTATAGGCCTATTGGTGATGTCAACTTCAATAAAATTATTAAAAAAATCTTAGAGATGATAATGATATCTGCTAATTTATTGCAGAAAAATGCATATATTTATTTATTTTTTATTTTATTTTTTTTTTTAGAAAGAGACAAATAGGTAGATATGTATATTTTCTAATTTATGAAAATTTGATTAAAATGGTTAAAAATATTGATTACAATTACAAATATGTATTTATAATTATTTATTTATAACTAATAATAATAATTATTATTTATTTATTTTTATTTAAATCAGAATTTGGGTTCTTTCCAGCAACACTGCCATTTGGGCTAAAAAGGTAATAAACAAACAAATAAACAAACAAATAAATAAATAAATAAATAAAATGTGGGTACTTTCCAGGAACAGTACAGTTTGGGCTAGAAAATAAACAAACAAATAAACAAGCAAACAAACAAATAAATAAACAAACAGAATTTGGGTACTTTCCAGGAATAGTGCAATTTGGGCTAGGAAATATAACAACAACAACAATAATAATAATAATAATAATAATAATAATAATAATAATAATAATATAATAAACAAGCAAACAAACAAACAAACAGGCAGAATATAGGTATTATTATTATTATTATTATTATTGTTGTTGTTGTTGTTGCTGTTGTTGTTAAAATAAACGAACCAAAAACAAACAAACAAACAACTAAATAAATAAACAAATAAATAATCAGAATTTACTTTACAGGAACAGTGCAATTTGGGCTAGAACATATAATACTACTACTACTAATAATAATAATAATTAATAAATAAATAAATAATTAATTAATCAATCAATCAATTAGAATGTAGGTAGTTCCCAGGAACAGTGCAATTTGGGCTAGGAAATATAATAATAATAATAATAATAATAATAATAATAAACAAGCAAGCAAACAAACAAACAGGCAGAATATAGGTATTATTATTATTATTATTATTATTATTATTATTATTATTGTTAAAATAAATGAACCAAAAACAAACAAACAAACAAATAAATAAACAAATAAATATTCAGACTTTACTTTACAGGGACAGTGCAATTTGGGCTAAAACATATACTACTACTACTAATAATAATAATAATTAATAAAAAAAGAATTAATTAATTAATTAATCAATCAGAATGTAGGTACTTCCCAGGAACAGTGCAATTTGGGCTAGGAAATATAATAATAATAATAATAATAATAATAATAATAACAACAACAACAACAACAACAACAACAACAACAACAATAATAATAATAATAATAATAATAATAATAATAATAATAAACAAGTAAACAAACAAACAAACAAACTGTCAAAATATAATAACTTTTATTATCATTATTATTATTATTATTATTATTATTATTATTATTACACATTTGGGTGCCATTTGGGTTAGCAAATAAATAAATAAATAAATAAATAAATTTTTGGGTACCTTCCAGGAACAGTGTAATTTTGGAAAAATAAAATAAAATAAAATAAAATAAAATAAAATAAATATCACAATTTATCAAACATTAATTATTCAAGTGTTTCTGAAGGCTTCCTGTAACATAAATGGTAACGTATGATCGTGTAAACCTTGAATATAGTGTTTGGATAAAAGCGTCTGCCAAATGTGAACATGTAAAGATGAACCATTGTGAACATTAATGAGGCAGAAAAGAAACACTGACATGTGGTATATCACACAAAATGTTCCTGCAGATTGACCTGTTCCAGACAACAGTTAGTCATCAGCCTTTTCAATATGAGGAAAGACAACAAACAAACACTAACTGTGGGAAAATCGTCAAGCTTGGGGAAGAGGAAGTAGTTGATATTAACTCACTTCCAGACCACAAAAGCCACACAACGTGAACCTAAGGAGAAACGGCAGCTCACTCCGGATATAGATCCTGCTTCCTTGGACAACGTTTTACTACAATGACGAAAAACTAGCAGCTGTCAGGGTCACGGTCAAAAAATGACCTAATTTACAACCTTGACTGGTAAAGCTTAAAGAGTGACTTCAGACACTGTACTACCAATGCTGCTTTTGACAATTGAACATACAGTCAAAGAGCTGCGATCACGGGTGCGGGACACTTTTCCGTCCGGACCTCACATGTTAAGCTCACAGAGGTTTCTCTAGGACAAAAAGCCTCTTGAAAATACTGCAAACATCTTAACAGGCAGACAGGAAAATAATGATCCCTGCAGGGCGACACATAGTCAGGGACTTTGTCAAAGTAATGGATGAGCACTCTCACTTCCTCTTGAGCGTGTGAGCGAACAGAATAGAGGGAGCGGCGGGGGGTCTTTCACCGCTCTGCACCAACAACTTCTGATCCGATCCGGCAAAAAAACACCACTTCAGACTGTCAAATGTCCCTGCAGTTACACACCACTATAGTGGCTCTGAACTGGAAAACCTATTATGCATAAGTACATCGCACAAATTCACCAACAATATTTTCTTAAAATATAACATTGGAAAGTTCTGAATTGCCATGAAAGTGTGTTTTAGTAAGCTATTTTATTTAATCTATAAATAAAATAGCTGTCTTCCTATATAGATATATCTTTACCATGCCATAAAATGACTCAAAAAATAGATGTTTGTATACAAATATGACATTTGCACGCTTTTCAGAAAAAGAAAATGCAAGGTAAAAGTGGCCATAGTTATAAAAAACACCCAAATACTATTATGATTTTGATAATTTCACAAAAACACAATAACAAATGTATATCCATATCCATTTTTGCTGAACATTGTTACATTTTGGCAAATTTGAATGAATTTAATGTATTTACTTGTATTTGAGTGTTTGGAAACTTCTATTTTGCATTTGTTTTTCTGCATGAAATAAAATCTCATATTTGTATACAAACATTTTATATTTTATATAGATTCTAAAACACAAATAATTGCAAAAACTGTGATGAATGTTTAAATATTTAATGAAGAAAGTTTAACATTTATTAAATATCAAATAGACATTTCAGTGTACGTGTGCTATTAATAAACTACAATCTTTGACTTATTTTATATTATGGTAGTGGTATATCATAATATACTGTAGTTGTTTCTGCTGATCAATTCATCATCGTTCAATTTAAAAAAAAAAACACAAAAAAAAGCTGTTTTATATTTTGAATTTGTATGACTTCTTATGATTTGTTGTGCTCGTAATTTGTGATATTACAAAAATTATATGATTGTATTTGGGTGTTTCTTCAACTATGGCCATTTTTTATATTGCATTTTATATGAAAGTCGTGAAAATGTATGCAAAGATTTGTTTTATTTAAAATGTTCAAAATTCATATACATTCGAAAACATAAACAAATATTCAAACATCCAACAAAAGAAAGTTTATTTAGTTTAGGTATTTTTGTAAAAAAAATATATATATTTTAGTTGAAAAATATAACATATAATAATAATTAATATATTAAATTTTGGCAAAGCGATGGCAGAATTTGTATGAATTTAGAGTATTTTTTGACACATTGTCATTTTTTTAATACGGCTACTTTTATGTAACATTTTTTTTAAATTGTACAAATGTCATATTTGTATGCAAACATTTATTTTATTTACATTTTTCAAAATTCATATACATTGTAAAACACACACAGCGCCAAAACATAATGAATTTTATGTGTTTTTAACACATTTACAAGTATTTAGTTTAGAAATTTTTGCTGGGGTGGGGGGGGGGATATTTATATATGACATTTTGCCAAACTGGTGGCATAATGTATATATGTATTTTATATATACATTTTTTTTATGACTTTCAGAAAAAAATGCTGTAAAATTAAAAATACAAATATAAAATAAATAAATAAATAAATAAAGTATAATTAATTAATGAATTGCAAAAAAATATTGATAATCTGTCAAAAACACAATTCATTACAATTTGGCACTGTGTATGTATATGAATTTTTAAAAAAAATGTAAATAAAATAAATGTTTATATAAAAATGACAACTTTCAGAAAAAAATACATAAAAGTAGCCATTTAAAAAAAAGATAATGATAATGTGTCAAAAAATACATTAAATTATCAAGATTTATTTTTAGAGACAGAGTTAGGGATAAGAATGGTCCTTCACACACACACACACGCACACACGCACACACACAAAAAGAAAAAAAAAACATATTTTGCATGTTTCTCATGAGACTGAGTTGTACATTACCATGTGCTAAAGCCTGAAACTTAAGTTAAAACACAAGAATCAAAACAGCACAACTAAAATTTAAAAACAGAGACTTTGAATTCTGATTGGATGATCCACAATCATATATATTGCATACACAACTAAACTGCATTTTACTTTTTTAGTCATTCCAAATAACTGGTTCTTCCTCATTTTGACTTGTTAGCGACTCTTTCAAGTTTCTTCACATTAGGCAAACTTAAGTAATAGTCACACAAATATATATATCACATAAATTGTACTGTCACTTATTATATAACATCATACCGCCCAGGCCTAACTGCATAAAATAAAGTGAATTAAAAAATGAGCAGCCTAACCCAACTTGTACAAAGAGAGATGCGGAAAATTACTTATTCATTGAAAGTCTCAATGTGAATGAAAGGGGCCGGTCGGCACATTAAGATCCGCGACGAGCTGTGAAAAGACCCGCTACCCCGTGAGCAAACAACACTGGGTTCAACCAGCCGAAAAACAAGCAACCGAGCCTCCCGTTTAACACGCACAAAGACACCGGCTTAACACGGCGGGACACGCATTACCAGCAAACGCATTCGAAATCAGCCCTATTCTTAGCGAAGCGCTGCCATTGAGTGCAAAAGCACTGAATTTTTCACAATTCATTAGGCGTTTTATAATGCAAAAATCCACAATTTGGACAAACAACAGTCAAAAGGTTTCACGTTCCTTGGGAATCATTCAGAAGTAGATTCAGGCCGTTCATCCAGGTGTCCATCATTTTCGTGGGTAATGTTGCACTAGTGAGCTTCTGGGACACAAACACAACCCGTGCCAGCAGATTTTGTCGTAAAGAGAAAGGATAGTTTACACGAACGCATCCGCCTCGCTTTTTGAGGACGACTTTGTTGAGCTCATTAGGGAGACTTTGGGTTTTCAGGAAGGATTACAGTTTCTCTGCAACATAATATGGAGCAAGTGAGTGACGGATGTGTCGAGCGCTAGAGGGCGGGAAGGTTATCTGAGCGTGTTAGGAAGGTGTCGTGTTTGAAGGAGTGTGTGGACCTCCACCCTGCTTACAAATGCCTTTGCGAAGGCAAAAACGCTCTGTCTGCTTTTATTAAAAGTCATTTGTTCTTTTGTTTTGATGTGCTTTATGTGTTTAATGTAGAATGTAAGTTGGATGTCATAAAGCTCATTGTTATATGAATGTAAACTTTTCTGTTATGAGCTCATTCTCAGTATATCAAAATTTGGAAGATATCCAGGCCCTAAAGAACAATTAGTGTTTTATTTATTGGAGTGTTTTATGTGTTTTTGTGATATTATCAAGCTTACAATATTGTAATTGGATACTATTGTGTATTATTAACTTTGTCTCTTCTGTTTACCAAGACTGTATTTATTTGACCGGAAAAGTAAAAACAGTAAAACTGTGAAATATCTGACTGACCAGAAAGTTTGAAAAAAGATTGTAAAAGTCTCAAAAGTTTGACAGTTTTCAGTCTAAAATAAATCGAAGTTTAAAGTAGTTTTAAAGCTTAAAAGGTAAATGTTTTGAAGGCAATGCAGTCAGATAGATATACTGATAGCAAGTTAGTTACTAGCATGTTGTTACCATGTTTCTAACATGATTAGCATGTTCCTAGCATTATTACCATGTTCCTAACATGTTTCTAGCATGATTAGCAAGTTACTAGTGTGTTGTTAACATGATTAGCATGTTAATAACCTGCTTTTATCATGTTGTTACCATGATTAACATGTTGTTAGCATGTTTCTAGCATGTTTCTAACATTATTAGTATTTTACTAGCATGTGTTGCTAGCATGATTAGCATGTTGTTACGGTTATATTAGCATGTTTCTAACATGGTTAGCAAGTTACAATAATGTTTCTAGCATGATTAGCATGTCGTTAGTAGGTTGTCACAATGATTAACACATTGTTAGCATGTTTCAAGCATGATTAGCATGTTGCTAGCATGCTTCTAGCATGATTTGCAAGTTACTAGCATGCTGCTAACATGTTTCTAACACAATTATCAAGTTACTAGCATGTTGCTAGCATGTTTTAACATGATTTGTTGTTAGCATGTTTCTAACATGATTTGCATGTGACAGCATGTTGTTACCATGATTACTGCATTGTTAGCACGTTTCTAGTGTGATTGCCATGTTTCTAACATGATTTGCACGTTACTAACATGTTGCTAACCATGTTTCTAACATGATTAGCAAGTTTCTAACATTTTGCTATTATGATTCGCCTATTTCTAGCATGTTTCTAGCATGATTATCATGTTGTTAGCATGTTTCTAGCCTGATTACCAAATCACTAGCATGTTGCTAGCATGTTTCTAACATGAGTAGTATGTTACTAGCATCTTGCTAACATGATCACCATGTTGCTAACATGTTTCTAGCATGATTACCTTGTCGCTAACATGTTGTTACCAAGATTAATGCATTTTTAGCATGTTTTTAGCATTTTGCTAGCATGATTAGCAAGTTATTACCATGCTGATTGCATGTTTCTAATATGATTGGGAAGTTACTAGCATGTTGCTATAACATGTTTCTTGCATGATTATTGCAGGTTACTAATGTGTTTTGCTGGCATGATTAGCCTGTTGCTAGCATGTTGTTAGCATAATTAACATGTGGTTAACATGTTGCTAGCATGTTTCTAGTCTGATAAGCAAGTCACTAACATGTTGCTAGCATGATTAACATATTACTAGCATGTTATCATGATTAACATGTTGTTAACATGTTTCTAGCATGTTTTACGTATGATTAGCATGTTGTTAGCATGTATTGTAACATGATTAGTATGTTACTAGCATGTTGTTAGCAGAATTAACGTGATTAGCATGTTGCTAGCATGTTTCTGACATGATTAGCTTGCTACTAGCATATTGCTAGCATGATTAGCATATTACATAGTGCATGAAGTTAAGCTAGTGCAAGATGAGCATTTGTGGTTAAAAAGTATGTAAACTTTCTTTTTTTTTCGTTTAGAGAACGACCAATCGTTTTGTTAGACAAGACCCTTATTCTTTAACTGGGATCATGCTTTGAAGCGGCACTGAGACTGCAATTTAGACCTTTAATCTTATCAGTGTCTGACATTTTGCAAACAGTCTTTAAGTTTATAGGCCTTAACTACATTGAAAGTGTATATGCATATATATGCACTTTCTTTATCATCTTATAGTGGCCTTTTTTATTATTTAAGAGTGCTAGTGGGTCAGTTCTGGTTCAACATTCAGGTTGAGAATAACTCCCCCGCTCCTTAACAGATGGACCCTCTAGGCAGTTTTGGAAACTCTGGCTTGCTTCATAACCAAATAACCAAGCGTGGCCGTGTCACATGGTTCAATGTTTTGCCCCGTGTGTGCGATCTTTCAACCGTACAGCCCTACAACTCCCACGACAACACACCAGTGATCCTGAACATCACAATCTGCTCCTCGAGTCCAGCTCTGCACTGCAGTAAGTAATCAACAGACCAGAGAAAGCAGCTGTCCTTCACATACCAGTCCATCTCTGCACTCCTCACCCGCAGATACCTGCGTCTGGCAGCAAAATGAAGAGAGACAGATGATCTGTCCACTTCAGCTGTTTTCAATCTGACAGGATCCAGCGCTATCGGCCACTTCTGCTTTAAGGAGTGATGTGATGGGGTGCCTTGAAAGGCCAAAAGTTATAATAATATTTAAAATTTTAAAATATCTGACCCATCCTGTCCAGGGTTCTGGATTTTCAAATGTACAGCACTGATGAGCAATGTTATATTTACTAAGCATCATTGTTTCATGTGTTACTGAGCAAATTCCAGCAATTCTTCTTGCGTGTGTTTCTTTTAACCATTTACCAGCAAGAAACAATGAGAAGAAAATAAACTAAGGTTTCTTCCCAGGAAGTGTATTATTAGAGTCTGTATGTGTGGGAGTTAGTGAACAATGTACAGCATATATTATTATTACATCTTCTACATTATTATTATTATTATTATTATTATTACTATTATTATTATTTTATTGCATCAATGACTAAATTTGCATTTTCTAAAGGCATCAAAATGAACAGAATTGGATAAATTGTTAACTACACAAGACCAATAACAATACAGTATGCAAATATTGATATTTTGTATGTTGAACATGTTGTTGGAAGAAAATCTGAGATTGTCATACTGTAGACCTTTCTTTGTAGCTCTTACATTTAGCAAAAGCATGAAATTGTTAGTGGACCTAAAGGTGAAATGATCTACAGCACAAAGAGGATTAATAGGGTCTGTTTGTGAAGTATTCTGAACAAAACAGGAAAACAAAACAAAACAAAATGGTAAGTCAAAGCAAAACAAAAATGGAAAGCAAAATACAAAAAAAAAAGAAAAAAAAAAAAAACTGGGGAAGCAAAGAAAAGCAAAACAAAACAGGAAAGCAAAATAAACCTACAAAAAGGGAAAACTAAACGAAACTAAACAAAACAGCAAAGCAAAACAAAACAAAACTAGAAAGGAAAACAAAATAAAACTGGAAAGCAAAACAAAACTAAACAGGCAAGCAACGCTAAATAAAACTGCAAAACAACCACAAAACAAATTAAATAGGAAAGCAAAGAAAAGCAAAACAAAGCTACAAAAAAAAGTAAAACTAAACAAATCAGGAAAACAGAACAAAACAGGGAATCAAAACAAAACAACACTGGAAAGCAAAGCAAAAGAGAGAATCAAAATAAAACAGTAAAGCAAAATAAAATAAAACAAAAAGGAAATCAAAACAAAACAAATCCAGAAAGCAAAACAAAACAGGGCATCAAAACAAGAAAGCAAAACAAAATTGGAAAGCAAAAAAAAAAAGGAATCAAATCAAAACGAAACCAGGGCAGCAAAACAAAATAAAAAAGGAAAGCAAAATAAAACAAAACAAACTTGTAAAGCAAAACTAAACAAAAATAGGAAAGCAAAGCAATATATATATATATAAAAAATATATATATATATATACATATATATATATATATATATATATATATATATATATATAGCAAAGCAAAACAAAACCAGAAAGCAAAACTACACCAAATGAAACAGGGGATCAAATCAAAACAACCAGAAACTAAAACAAAATGAAATGGGGAAGCAAAACAAAATAACACAGGAAAGCAAAAGTAAACTAAACAAAACAGGAAAGCAAAGCAAAGCAAAATAAAACAAAACAAAACAAAAGAGGAAAGCAAAACAAATCAGAACAAAACAAAAGCAATCGAAAAAACAAAACGCAAGTGCCCATATTAGGATTAGGAATGATTTGTCAATATTACAGAAAGCTAACACCTGTGTAGCAAACCTTGAACTTGCACCTTCTCAAATATGATTATTTTTTAATAACTCCATAAAACCAACAGATTTACAACCTACAGCTTTTTTAGCCATTGCACAATTTACTGCCAGCAAAACATTTGAACTAAATATTTTTTCATTTCTTGAAAAAGAAATACAGAGCTAAATTATATATCATATATCAAAACTATATGTCTCAGAAAGTAGTGTCAAGGAAAATTTACTGTCTAGTTATGCACTGGAAGTTTCTGTTTCCTATCAGCATCCAAATTGCACACAACATGGAACAATTTCAGCACACTTAATCTGTGATTGTCTGGTGGGGGTCATTCAGAGCAAGTCAATTTGGTAGCAGAGGCGCCAGATTCCCTCTCCTGCACTCTAACTAACATCCAAAATCACCACAAAGCATCCGAAAAAGAGTCCGAACTCTGTTATTGTCTGTCGGAAATGCTCCGTGCTCATCTGGGAATTGTGAAGCAGCAGTCTGAGTTGGAAATGCTGGGAAAAAAAATCTACGATTAGTAATCTGTCAACTTACCTCCTACTACTAGAGGTTTTAAATTAACATGTGCAACTATAAGTGATTGGCTGTCAGGCCCATTACATCTCACCACAATAAAATAAACAGCCATTCGTCTGTGTATTTGAAAAAGCGGGGGAATATCCAGCGTGTGAAATGTGAAAATGAAATGTTTGAAAATACATTTTGACAAATGACTCAGCTATGGGGAGGGAATGGGAAGAATCGTCCCAGTTCAAGAATCCTGATGGAATGTTGTGGTATTCATTCCAGACAGCTGATTTTGAAAAGGAGTCAAACAATACATGTTGTTGCACATCCCTCAAAACTTGGAAAACAACCATCTAGATGTTTTTGTAAAGTTCCCTAGAGAATCTGAATGACAAACCGCTATTCCTAACCAGTGCACCACTGGTGGTTAGAATAGGAAATCTAAAACACAATGTGCAGAATTCCAGCTCATTTCCTCCTTTCCAAGGATTCCGCGAGCCATTTCTGCTAGTAATTGTGAGGACAACTAAACAGCAGTGTATACTTCACAGTTGCATGACCTTGGGATGGAGAACAGCCTCAAGCGCACTAACCCCCTCTTTAAAACACAGCATGAACCTGCCGGGCATAGGATGGTGACGATTTTCCCATTAGTCGTTTAGTTAGGATGCACGTAGGAGATTTCCTCTCAAAACTTTATTGCAGCAAACCCTCGGGTATTTAAATCATGACTATATGGCTCAACGTAGATGCAGCTTGATTGCATTAAAATGTGTACTGTAGGTGTTTACACAATGTTTATACTTTACATATGCTGAAAAAAAATATGGAAAAAAATGGAAAAAAAAAATCAATACATTTGTTAACTGTAGTTAACTGTAAAACTGAAACTGAAAGTTAAAACTGAAACAAACGTTGACTTGAAATAAAAATTACTAAAAAGTACTAATGAAAATATATAGATATACAATACTTTTAGCTTTATAATTGGATAAATGTCTTTCATTGCAGAATTGAATTTTAATTCAGAATTGAACAATAAATTAAACATAAAAATCGAAAAATACTGTAAAAATTCTACAGTAAAAACCTGGTTAACAGTAAATTACCTCATCAAATACAGCGAAAAATGTAACATATCGCATTATATGTCATTTTTAATTTTACATTTTTACTTTTTTTTTTTTTTAATGAGATTCATAGCAAAATCATAGTAAAATCTATGAATTACCATAGATTAAAGTGAATATCCGGCAACCACAACTGCTCGTGTTTGTCTTTTTATTTATTTATTTATTTATTTTTTCATAACATATTTTTTATGCTACAGTAAAATGCTGGTTAACAGTAAGTACAAAGTATATCTAATTTTGACTATGTTTTTTGGAAAGTAAAATCTATCCATTAGTAAGACAAAAAGTTAAATAACATTATTTATTATTAAATATATACAGGGATATGCCATCCTGTCATATCTGAGACATTATCACCATATTTTTAAAGGTGACTATCTGACAGTTTTTTAATGCTAAAGTAAAAAGCTGGTTAACAGTACAAAGTATATCAAATTTTTACTATGTTTTTTGGAAAGTAAAATCTATGAATTAGTGAGGGGAAAAAGTAAATTAAAATAACATTTTCTGCACATATAAAAAAAACGTATTAAATATATACAGGGACACCTGTCACACCTGAGACATTATTACCATAATTTTTAAGGTGAATATCTGGCAACAACATGTTTTTGGTTTGTTTGTTTGTTTTTGTTGTTGTTTTTTTATGCTACAGTAAGTTACCCATCATATACAGTAAAAAAAAATGAATAAAAAAAACATCTAATTATATGTAATTTTTACTATTCCTTTAGTCATTTTTATTAAGTAAAATCTATGAATTACTGTATAATTTACAGCGAACAAAATGCAAAAGAACATTCTATGCACATTTTTAAATGTACACAAGAATATGCCATCCTTTCATACCTGAGACATGGTCACCATTTTAAGGTGAATATCTGGCAACCACAGCTGATCCTTTTTTAGTTTTATTTTTTATCGCAACAGGATATTTTTTATGCTACAGTAAAATGCTGTTTAACAATAAGTTACCTCATCATATGTGGTATTAAAAAAAATAAAAATACAAATCTCATTATATGTAATTTTTGCTGTACTTTTTGTCGAATTTATGTTTTTTTTTTTTAAGTAAAATCTATGAGTTACTATAGAATTTACAGTGAAAAAAATAAAATAAATAAAAAGGATTTTCTCTGCACATATTACAGAAAATCTGTTTCTTCTTATTTTTTGTTAATATGCCATGCCGTCATACCTGAGACATAAAGTGAATATCTGGTTAACAGAAAGTTGCCTCATATACAGTAAATAAATAAATAAATACATAAAAACTTTTCTATTATATGTAATTTTTACTGTAGTTGTTGGCTTTTTTAAATAAAATCTATGAATTACCTTATAATTTGCAGTGAAAAAAAAATAAAAGGGCCTTCTCTGTGCATATTAAAAAAAAAATGTTTCTTCTTATTATTTGTTAAATATATAGGAATATGAATTCATAAGAATTAATTTTTAAGGTTTCATAACGGGATTTTTTTTTTATTATTATTATTACAGTTTTTACAAATAAGGCACTGTTGCCATGAAAATTTTACCTACCCACTTACATTAAGAATTGTGAATAATGTAACAGATATAGTCTCTTTACATTTAATCAACTTACATATTTGCATATATTTCAATATTTTTTGTATATTATGCTTATCTACAATAAATTAAAGTCAGAAAGTTTTGTTGCTGCTGTTTCAAATACATATTTCATAGTGCTTCATTTTCCAAAAAAGTATCTATTTAATGTTGTGAATTCCTATGATTCACTTAAATGGAAAAACAGACCGGAAAAATACTTCAGAAACCCAGGAAAATGTGGGCGCTCACAGTTTCTCTCTATTAAAGCTCATCTCTTCTTTATATTGGGAGTTTTATAACAAAGGAGCGGTTAAAGGCAGCTTGTTAACATTGCTGTCTAGACACAATATATTGCTTTGTTTTTTGTTTAGTCTGAGATGAGAGAGTGGCAGACAACACCTGCTGGACTTAAAACCCATTTGTTTCATTGTAAAGACACAAACAAATAACACTCATCCCTGATCTGGATCCACAACAAAGCTTCACAGCAAGGGCTGTTGTGTAATAATGGATATGTAAATAAACAACCTGCTTTGAACAAAAACACAATTACAAGAGAGAAATCAAAGTGTTTTGCTTAAGAGTCAGATAAAAAGCAGTTACTAAAAGAGGTCGGTGTAAATAAAATGTGTAAACACTTAGTAAAATCACTATCACATCTCATTTGATGTCAGTATCGGTGAAAACAACCTTCAACTTTCTTCTACTACAAATAATTAATAACAAAGTAAAAAATAAAAATAAAAAAAATTCACAGTCTTAATTAAAAGAAAAAAAATGCAAGCTAAATATTTTATTAAAAGGTCAAACGAAATAGCCTATGCTTTTTAACTTTTTTTTGACCTGGATTAACCTATTTTCTTCAACTCCTGACTTTTTGACAAATGTTTGGCGCATAAACCTTAGCATAAATTTTTCATTTCAACAGCAATGGTGTTGTTTTTCCTTGCCATATTCATGAGAGAATTAGAAATTTCTAATTTGTGAGTAAAACATTATTTCGAGTTGGATCTTTTCAATGAATCAGTTGATTCAGTTCATCACATCAGTTTAAATGATTCATTTATGAATCAGATAAATTCGTTTTTCAAGTTTAACCTACTTGACTTGATCTCAGCTCAGCTTAGGGGCTGTTTCTCAAACAAAACTATTATATAGTTCTTGTTTTGATACTTTTGCAGGTATTTTTATTTTTGAACTTCAGTTCTAATTTATTGTAGCTGAAAGAACATCCTTATTATGGATTATGAACTCATATTTTGGCCAGAAGCAATGGTTTAAAAGATGTTAACTGATGGACTGGAGTGGTGTGGATTACTTCTGGATTACTGTGATGTTTTTATCAGCTGTTTGGACTCTCATTCTGACTGCACCCATTCATATCCATTGGTGAGCAAGTGATGAAATGCTACATTTCTCCAAATCTGATGAAGAAACAAACTCATCTATATCTTGGATGGCCTGAGGGTGAGTAAATAGTCATTAATGTTTCATTTCTGGATGAGCTGTTCCTTTAAACTCTCTCTTTTCGTGTTTAAAATAAGAAAGTCATGAAGTTTAGATCAACATGAGGGAAAGCAAAATTATTTTATCTTCAATCATTCACGGTCCTCTTTAATTATCTCATAATTTTGTCATTAATACCAATTATCTTGATTCATGTGTGACGCTTCTCATACATCTGACCTCACTGACAGTGTCAACAAACTCCTGCTCAGCCGATGATACAGACTTATCGGGTGTTTTCCTCCCCGGTGGTCTGAGTGACCTCATTCCAGGCTTTGGATGTCACACCACCCATAAAACAGGCTGTCTTGGTTCCCTGCAGAGCAACCTCAAGCACTGACATTCGGACTTGCAGATTGGAGTCAGACACAGACTTGCCAGTGGAGCCAGATTGTTTAAAATTGCACGCTTATTTTGTCTTTCGCCTCTTCCTTTTGTATGCTGTATTTGGAACGCGGAATTGCAGGAGAGAGAGGAGTCTTTTTTTACCTTTGAGTATTTGTTTTTTGATGGGTCAGTGTTTGCGGACTAGTTCACCCAAAAATGAAAATTACGATTTACTGAACCTCAAGTATGATTAACTCACCCTCAAGCCATCCTAGATGAATATGACTACCTTCTTTTAGATGAATACAATCATTGTTATATTAAAGAATGTCCTGGTTCTTCCAAGCTTTATAATGCGAGTGAATGGCTGTTGAGATTTTAAAGCCCAAATAAGTGCATCCATTCATCCTTAAAGTGCTCCACACAACTTCAAAAGGTTAATAAAGGCCTCCTGGACCAAATCGAGGACTTATATGCAACTATTACAGAAGGCTCAAATGCTCACTGATGCTCCAGAAGGAAAAACCCTGCATTAAGAACTGGGGGTGAAAACTTTTTGAATTTGAAGATCAGGGTAAATTTAACTTATTTTGTTTTCTGGGAAACATGTAAGTATCTTCTGTAGCTTCTGAAGGGCGGCACTAAATAAAAAAAATATGACATTTAGGCAAAATAAGAAAAAATGTACACATCTCCATTCCATTTCAAAAGTTTTCACCCCCCGGGTCTTAATGCATGTTTTTTCCTCCTGAAGCATCAATGAGTGTTTGAACCTTCTGTAATAGTTGTATATGAGTCCCTTAGTTGTCCTCAGTGTGAAAAGATGGAAAGGGTTCAAATACACAAAAATGCTGAAAAACCAAAGAATTTGTGGGACCTGTATATAGTAATATAATCATGGCTAAATGCTACGACACAGTAGGATTTTTGGAAATGAAATTTTGGAAAGAATCAGTTAGTTGTGAATAATTTACTGCCATTTTATGCATTATATGTAATCATAACAAGTCATAAAAAGTAACTGTAATCCAATCATGACCATTTTAAAATGTAATGTAATCCAGTTATGAGTACTCCGTACAACAACAACAAAAAAAACACACACACACACACACAATTTGTTGAATCAACTTAAAATAATTTGTTACCCTGCAGACTTAAAAATTTAAGTTCAGTCAACTCGAATAAGTTAAGTCAACTTGTTAAGATGTACTAAGAGAAAACTTAGATTTTTGAGTTGACTAAACTTGAAAGCAGGGCTTGTTACCCAGCTGCCTTAAAATTTTAAGTTGAATGAA
The DNA here is from genome assembly GCA_012976165.1 of Labeo catla. Taxonomy (NCBI): domain Eukaryota; kingdom Metazoa; phylum Chordata; class Actinopteri; order Cypriniformes; family Cyprinidae; genus Labeo; species Labeo catla. The sequence goes on from VONZ01001206.1 coordinate 137,033, forward strand.
CTCAAATATCTAAGTTGTCGCTTAGTACAGCTTAACATTTTGAGTTGACTCAACTTTTTTGAGTTGACTGAACATAAAATTTTAAGGCAGCCAGGAAACAAATTAATTTAAGTTGAATCAACAAATTGTTTTTTACAGTGTACATGTAATACTCAAAAAAATGATTCTACAACACTGTTCAGTTTATATAAAATAATCATTTTCATTTAACACCATTGTGTTAGGTTTCTCATTTAAACAATTGCATTGTGTCAAACTGACTTGAAACAGTTGCATTTTGGTTCAACTCAATATTTTGACTTTGAAAAAACATGTTTCAATTAAGGAGGCCAAAAATAACATTTGATGCTTGTTCAATTTACTTAAGTAAATTAAGTTAATCCAACACAATTTTTTACAACCACTTTACTTAATTCATTTGAGTTGAGAGTACATTAATTATTTTACTTGTGTAACTAGGAAGTGGATTTTCCCTTCCCATCATGCTTTGCACACGGTTGAATAAGGAGAGTAAATGTTGAAATAAAATGTTATTTTATGCATTTTTTTATTAAGATAATAAAATTGGGAGACGTTAATGTTTAATGTTCTTCTGTGTTTGTATTTAAAACAGTTTGTGCTTGGGTTGAGGACCTGCTAACATGAGTTAAAATTGTTTTAATAATAAAATAAACAACTACTTTGGGCATGCGATGGATAAAACAAAGCTATCTTATGACTAACGCCTGAGAAGTTGGTTGCCAAATTATTTATCAGTTTACCATGTTTTAGTTTGAGTTCAACAAGCATAAAATATTCACTTCATAAATGTATCAATTTCATTAAAACTATATTTGATCAAACTGAGTTGGCCCGACCTAATTACATTTCATTGCATGAATTTGTTTCTTATGAGTTGGGGTTACACATATTTATTGGATGGAAATCCTGCCCTCAATTAAATTGAGTTCATTCAATGAATTATTTTTCTGAGTGTACCCAGCACTTTCTATGTCAGAAAAGCCATGCGGAGCCAGTTATATGATGAAAGCACCAAAATGTATTAGTCTACAAATCACGCACTAAGTGTTTTAAGGCCATAAAGTATTATTGTGCAGTCATTAAATGATAATCTATTTATGATTTGTGTAAAAAGGAACGCATTGAATTGTACGTTTACCCTACATCTTTGTACTTTCGCCAAAATGTTTTTTCCAAGTTGTTAAGTTACGCTGCTCAGATTACAGTTCTGTTTTGTTGCTACTAGCAGTGCAGAAATCCCACACTTAACCTTTACACCCTAATATCACGATACAAATTTTTACTAGACCTCAGAGACGGAGGTGTCTTGGACGCATATATCTGATTAGCCGTATCCCGACACGCCTGTCCAAACCTCCCCGTCACATAGCGCCCCACCTGGAGCAGAGATATTAGCACCCCCTCTGGCTGGACGACCCTTGAGGTCCCGGGATGTCAGAGTGCCCGGCGGGGATCCTTACCTCCCGGTATGGGGCTCTCGCTCTGTTTTCTCATCCTTTTAAACGAGCGGCACTGGAATTCTTCAAGGCCAAAGAGCCAGAGATAAATCAAGCGAAGATTATAGAGAACTGCGCATCAGCCGGGATAAAAAATCGTCATGGGGTTTGCTATCGTATGTGATTTAGCCTAGACCTTGCTTTTGTAACCGTGATGTGGAAGACGAATTCATAGGTATGAAACCTAATAGGTCTAGCGAAAGGATAAAAGCTGTCGTTGTTTAGTATCGCTAGCTGACTATCTGTTTTGGATTAGGCGTCTTTGTGTAAATCATTTGCTGACTCCCTTTAAGCGCATATGTTGTAGAGATGCTCTCTTTTATGATGACGGTTGACCCGTGCTGTTTCATCTCGTGCAAATTGCTCTCAAAGGCTTAGCGGAGGGATTTCTAAGCTATCTGTAATTGGCTTTAATTAATGTGCTCTCAGGTTCTGTCATGTGAGGCAAAACAGAGACCTCTGACTTTAATGAACAGCATTCGCAGACAACAAGAATAGCCTCTCTAATTTTGGTCTATCGCTGCTGTAAATATAAGTCCTGTCAAGTGGCCTGGGAACATACTAATGTACAAAAGAGTCTCTCTGGAAATACTTTGCGTAATTCCACTGGAGTACCTTATAATCATGCCCAGACGGGATCTCTCTTTTTTTTTTTGGATTTTATTGGGGAATTTGTGGAATGGATTTAATTGTGGGAGAATGTGTTAAACAGATTTTATTTTATTTTATTTTATATTTGACTTGATTATTCTTTTTTTTTTCTTCTATAAATGTAATTATTAATAAACATATTAATGTTAATTCATCAATAAAACTTAATAAAAGAGTTCAACTTAAAAACATCATAATATTTAAACTATATTAATTTGCATTCATTTTTATTGTTCCATAAGCTTTTAGGGCTGTCAAATGATTAATTGCAATTAATCGCATACGAAATAAAAGTTTGAGTTTGCCTAATATATGTGTGTGTGCTGTGTGTAGTTATTATGTATATATAAATACATACAAATCACTGTATATATTTAAAAAATATTTACAAATATATGTATTTATTATATTTTTATATCATTTATATTATATATAAATAAAAATATTTTGTACATAAATAACATATTTTTCTTAAATATATACATTAATATTTCAATAATCCTTGGTTGTGTTTGGCGCCACTAGTAGAGCAAAAAAACATAGTACACACACTTCCTTTTGTCAGAACACAAAAGCCAAAATATTTATTTATTTAAAATATTTTTTAGCTTTTCACTTTTTAATTTAAAAATATATTTTTATTAATTTTTTCTTACGTTATATATTTTTTTCTTTAAAAAAAATAATTTATTTATTTTATTAATTAGCCTTTTCACTTTTTTAAGTGAAAAAAATTATCTATTTAAATATTAGCTTTTTCACTTTTAATTGAAAAAATATTTATTTATTTATTTATTTATTAAAAAGGTATTGTTTTTTTTTTTTTTTTTTTTCACTTTTAACTGAAACAAATATTTGTTTGTTAACACTACAGAATTTTTATTCTGGAAAGAATTTTGCTCTGGAAATCATTCTCATTTGTTGTATTTTAAGACTTTTGTCAAAAATGTCCAAAAACTGATCTGTAAATCTTTCAAATCAAAATGTCACTTGAAGATTTCTGAAAGGCTTTTGGAGTGTGTTTAATTTCAATATAAACTGCAGCAAACATGAGACAAATCTTAAAAAGTCTTGTAAAAATAAATAAATAAATAAATACTACATATACTTTCTTTCTTTCGCCAGAACACAAAAGCCAAAAATGTATGTATTCATATATTTTTTTTTAAATTTAAAATATTTTTAGCTTTTCACTTTTAATTTAAAAATACATTTTTATTTATTTTTCTTACATTCATTTTTTCTTATATTAAAAATTCATTAGCTGTTTCACTTTTAAGAGAAAATATTTATTTATTTATATTTATTTAAACATTACATTTTCACTTTTAATTGAAAAAGATTTATTTATTTATTTGTTTGTTTTCTTATTTTCTTATATTAAATATGTATTAGCTTTTTCATTTTTAAGTGAACATATTTATTTATTTATTTATTTATTTAAATATTAGATTTTCACTTTTAATTGAAAAATATTTATGTATTTATTTGTTTGTTTTCTTATTTTCTTATATTAAATATGTATTAGCTTTTTCACTTTTAAGTGAACATATTTATTTATTTATTTATTTATTTAAATATTAGATTTTCACTTTTAATTGAAAAATATTTATGTATTTATTTGTTTGTTTTCTTATTTTCTTATATTAAATATGTATTAGCTTTTTCACTTTTAAGTGAACATATTTATTTATTTATTTATTTATTTAAATATTAGATTTTCACTTTTAATTGAAAAATATTTATGTATTTATTTGTTTGTTTTCTTATTTTCTTATATTAAATATGTATTAGCTTTTTCACTTTTAAGTGAACATATTTATTTATTTATTTATTTATTTATTTATTTAAATATTAGATTTTCACTTTTAATTGAAAAATATTTATGTATTTATTCATTTACTTATTTATTTACTATTTTCTTATATTAAATATGTATTAGCTTTTTCACTTTTAACTAAAACAAATATTTATTTGTTTGTTTGTTTGTACAATTTTCATGATGAGTTCTGCTCTGGAAATCATTCTCATATTTGTTGTATTTAAGTCTTGTCAAAAATGTCCAAAAACTGATCTGTAAATCTTTCAAAATGTCACTTGAAGATTTCCAAAAGGCTTTTGGAGTGTGTTTAATTTCATGAAACAAATCTTAAAAAGACTTGTAAAACTTGTGATTTTATCTCATGTTTGCTCTTGTTAACACTATCAGTCCAGTTTAGCGTTACGCGATAAAGCATTTTAGCGCAACTCGCTGGATATTTAATTTTTGAACTGGTGCAATACAAACAATAACCATCGTAATAAAATACTGCCAGATTCACGTTTATCTATCTTGGGAAGAAAATAAATGCACATTTCGCACCATTCACACGACATCTCACTGTTGTTTCTTGCAAAATTCGCAAGAAACAACAAAATATTTGCCACAGGTGCAATTTTTCAATAAAACTGGGTTGTGTTTGATGACAGGAAGTGTTTAAATGTATTAATATTATTTTAAAATTCTGTTTAGTGCCACTAGTAGAGCAAAAAAAAAACACACTACACTATACTACACGACACTTTCGTCACAATTTTGAATAGTTTCAACTGCTTTTGTCCATACAGTGAAAGTCAATGGGGTCCAAAATGATAAATGTGATAAAACACAGTTTAAGGTAAGACTGCATTTGATTTTGTCGAAGAAAATGTCAGTTGCCCTTGTGCAAAAGTGAACAGCATAATGCTACCAAATCGTTAATATATTGCCAGTCCACATTCAGTTCAAGAATGTCAAATGAGTCTTTTTTGTTGGTGTCTAAATGTTCCCTATTCCGCAAAGCTCCACACGCTCCATTCCAAGTCTGGAGGAATAAACAGCTGCAGATTACAATGAAATCACTCCGAAACAATAAAAGATAAATATATACATGATTCATGACCGGCACATTGTGAATCTCACTTGGTAGTACAATGATAACCGTGCTTGTTTTGGGCTCCGTATGCAGAAACGACATCTGAATTTAGCTTGGCTAGGGATTGAGTTTGGTTGAATGATGACGAAGTTACTATTATTTGTCGAAACAGCTGGTTGGGTGTTTAGACAGAGCTTCCCGTCGGCCTGGCCCACACAGAGCCACTTCCAGCCTCATTCTGACCTTCCTGGGGTTGGCGCCAGACAGCAGGTTCGAACAGATGCATTGTGGGAAGGAAGTATAGTGTTTGCCAGGGCATTGTTATTGTTAGCTTATAGAAAGAAGGCCAATTAATTAAGATAATAGAGAGGCACCACAATGGGTTATTGAGTCATTTACAAAGGATGTTGTTTGCGGACTCGCCAACACACGCACATTCAAAGCAATTCTTTTACAGACACACGAATACAATGACGGCTGATCGGCATCTCTGGCAAGATTCCCAAGATCCACCTGTCCAAGCTAACAAGTTCAATAACGTTTGGTAAACGGCCTAAACACCTTTAAAATACAGTTAGAACATACTGTAGATGAGTTTGTTTGTTTATTTACTTATATTATATATTTATTAGCTTTTTTACTTTTAACTGAATTTTTTTTGTTTTTTTATTTAGTATTTATTTATTTTCTTATTTATTATCATTTTCACTTTTAATTGAAAAATGTATTTATTTTTATTAATTTTCTTGTATTAAATATTTATTAGCATTTTTACTTTTAATCGAAAAGCATTTATTTATTGGTTTTTCTTATTTTCTTATGTTAAATATTTATTAGATTTTTCACTTTTAATTTAAAAATAAAATGCATATTTGTTTTTTCTTATACTAAATATCATTAGTTTTTCCACTTTTAATAAAAATATTTATTTATTTATTAGCTTTTTCACGTTTAATTGAACAAATATTTATTTATTTATTTATTTATTTTCTTATATTACAAATGTATTAGCTTTTCACTTTTACATTTACATTTAGACATTTAGCAGGTGCTTTTATCCAAAGCGGACAATGGAAGCAATCAAAATTAACGAAAGAACAAAAGAGTTTTTTTTTTTATTTTTATTATATAATAAATAAAAAGAAAACAGATAGAATAAAAAAAGAAAACCCAAGCTAGTGGTAGAGGCCTTCTATTTTTGCTTTTTGTTAATTCTATAATAAACAAAGATTTTTTTTTTTTTTTATGAAATAATAATAATAATAATAATAATAATAATAATAATGAATACAATTTTAATTGACAAATATATATTTTTTTCTTATATTAAATATTTATTAGCTTTATTCACTTTTAATTTGAAATATTTATTTATTTATTTATTTATTCCCTTTTTTATTATCCTTTTAATTGAAAATATGTATTTATTTATTTATGTTCTTATACTATTAGATATTTATTAGCTTTTTCTTTTAATTAAAAAATATGTATTAATTAATGTATTTATTAATTATCCTTTTCACGTTTAATTAAAAATATTTATTTATTTATTTACTTATTCATTTATTTATTTATTTATTTATTATCCTTTTCACTTTTAATTGAAAATATGTATTTATTTATTTATGTATTTATTTTCTTTTATTGAATATTTATTAGCTTTTTCACTTTTAATTGAAAAAATATTTAGTATTTATTTTCTTATATTAAATATTTATTAGATTGTTCACTTTAAATTGAAAAAAAATATTTATTTATTTATGTTCTCATATTAAATATCTGCTTTTTCACTTTTACTTGAAAAATATTTATTTACTTGTCAGTTTTTTCCCGCTTTTTCATTTTTTTATTTATATATTCGTATTTATAGATTTTACTTATTTTTATTATATAAAATATTATTAGTTTTTTTCACTTTAATTTTTTTTATTTATTTATTTATTTTCTTATATTAAATATTTATTAGCTTTTTCACTTTTAATTGAAAAAAAAAATGTTAATCATTAATTCATTCATAATGCACATTTTTCAGAGGTTTTCTGCTTACACAATACAGCATTTTTATGATGAGTTTTGCTCTGGAAATCATTTTCATATTTGTTCTATTTTAAGCCTTAACTTATTTTAGATGACTAAGTCATTTTTTTCCACATATTTCCACATTTGGAGAATTGGACACAACGGTTCTACTAGTCTGAATTAAAGCCATAAGTGAAAAACAGTGGAATTTGTGACTTTCTTGGGTGGTCTGTGACCTTTTTTTTTTTTTCCATTGCATAAATGTACTAAATTTAGCTACTAAAAAAGCACACAGAATGAATTGGTCAAAAGTTTGGACGTGTCTATTCATTATTTATTCAGTGCTATTTTATTTATTTTTTTATTATTATTCCTCGTAGCTACATTTTTATCTGAGCTCTGGTCTCTTTAGTAAACTACAATTATTAGAATCAATAAACTGCATACATAAAACAATTACTTTGTCTTTTTATCTTTTTTATTATAAAGAACTATCAGTAACATGGCAGTAAATCACAAATGCATGTCTGGATGAAAGATCTCAAATTAATATATAAGAACCAGCCGATTGCCATCAAAAGAGCACAGATAAGAGAAAAAATAGACATTAACCAGATGCAGATGCTCTGATAATCTGAAACAGATCTGAAAATATAAATCAGTCCCGTGCAAGACTGGGACGTTCCCAAGAAACTGTAGATATGCATTGCAAGTACAAAGGACATTGATATATCAGATTTTCCAGAGCCAAAAAATGAAATGATTCATCTGTTCACAAGGGAGAAAAAGGTGAGCAGCTTCTCCCTAAACTCCATAAAATGTCATCTGATATCCTTAACACAATCTCCAGCCGGTCAGATGGACATCATAACACACCAGAATCCTCAAACGCTTCGATTTCTTTGCATTTTTTGCAGAGTGAAACCACAGAGTAATTTTTTTTTTTTTTTTCTTTTTTAATCTAAAACCCACAGAACTACACTGGGCACAAAATCAGAACATTTAACCAACCCTAAAAACTTAATCATCAATTTCAGGCATTGGTTAATGTCCTATCAAAATTAAATATACTGTATAAACAGAACAGTAAGGTTAAAAAAAAAAAGCTTTACAGATCCTGTTGATTTAATAGAATAAATAAATATATAAATAAATAAAAATCTGTGAAACTATGTGTTGTTAATTAAAAACATAATGCAAACACCATTATATAAATAAAATATTTATTTATTTTACTAAAATACAATGTTAAATTATTGATAAAATAATTTTATATAATTAATAATATGTATATATAATTAAAAATATATATTTTAAGAAAGTAATAATATAAATAAATATTTAATTATTTATAATGGCACTCAATTAAATATTTATTTATATTATTACTCTCTTAAAATATTAATTAAAAAAATATATAGTATAAGAAAGTAATATAAAGAAATATTTAATTAAAATAATTAAGTCTACTCAGTTTGTAAAAACTAATTAATTTATTTATTTACTTATTTTCTTATATTAAATATTTATTAGCTTTTTCACTTTTAATTGAAAAATATGTATTTATTTACTTTCTTATTTTCATATATCAAATATGTATTAGCTTTTTCACTTTTAATTGTATTATTTTTTTTGCTTATATTAAATATGTATTAGCTTTTTTAATGTAAATATGTTTATTTACTCATTTATTCTTTCTTTCTTTCTGCACATTAATAATAATAATAATAATAAATATTTGAAAAAAATATATAAAAAATAGAATATTTGTTATTCAATTTTTTTACAAAATGTAAAAAAAAAATACATAAATAGAATAGAATATTTATTTGAATAAAATATGTACTCAATGTGTAAAACAAAAGCAAATACACTTTTAAACTATTAATAAAATAGTTATTAATTTTTTTAAAAAATTATGTTAAACTATTAATAAAATAGTTTAACATAATTAATAATGGCACTCAATTTGTACAAAAAAATATTGTTAGTTAAAATAAAAATGATTTCTAAAAAATAATTTAAATATATATTTTAAGACGTAATATAAAGAAATATTTCAATAAAATAAATCAAAACATATTGACAGTTAAAATCTAAAAATAATTAAGAAAATATTTTAATCAAATGATTGTAGCCAATTTGTAAAAAAAAAAAGAAGAAAAAACTAAATAGTAAATAGTAAAATGAAAAAATCTAAGATTTTAACATTTTAAAATGTAAAAATAAAATTACATTTAAATTTATTTTAAAATATAGTTATTATATTTAATTTTAATAAAACAATATTTGCAATCAATTTAGTTAATTTATTTTTAAAACATTATTTAAACAAAATTTATAAAATAAATCATTTCAATAGGTTGCACAACAATGTTAGTTATGCACTTTTAATGCATGTGTATGGGGCAAGCGGGTGACTTGGAGCGGATAGTAAAATCTGATCAGGGCACCTGGAAGCGACATTCACCCAAGTTACTACTAACATGTAGTAAGTAGTTTATCTGTACTTTTGACTGGAAAAGTCAAAGCACATCTCAAAGCAAAGTAACTTTAATACTGTAGAACCTCAAGTGTCCTGCACTGAACAATCACACTGTACGCCTGCTCACATGGAGCAGAGCTATTGTTACTAGCAGAACAAAGCTCAGTCCAGATAAAACAACAATAGCCGTGGGGCTGCAGTGCTGGCCAGCACAGATAAGACTCTCACAGACGCCGCCTGGCTTTTCTCATGTGGCTTCTACGTGAGGACTCCTCCCAAAACTAGATCACAGTCAGTCTGTCAGCTTCTCCTCTCGCTTTCAAGTGCTCAGAGTGGGTGTGAAACCTAAACCCTCTCTGACAAGAACTTACAGCCGCTATCACAACACATCCTGATAATGCAGTCCATCAGTCTTCAAATCAAAGCCAATCTAAGAAAGTGTCTTGTCAACTTCACAGAAACTTTAAAACATAACTATTACATTTCATACATTCGCTTCCTGACCTGGTTTTATAAGAAGTCACAGCTTGAATCTGATTGGTCATCCATGGATTGGTCAAACACTTTAAAACATTTTTTGTAAATTATATAATAATTTTTATAATAATTATTATATAATAATTTTAATTGTAAACCATTACTTGCACTTAATTTGTAAAATAAATAAATTAATTAATTAAATTAAATTAAATTAAATTAAATTAAAAAAACATTGTAAGTTAAGTTAAAAATAATATTTAAAAATTATTTAAAATATATTTTAATAAAATAAATAATTGTCATATAAGAAGTCACGGCTTTCTGGAAAACTTCATTCTGATGGGTCATGTATTTGTATATAATAAACATATATTATTTATTATTTATAATATATACATTTCAAACATGATTTGAGATAATTTTAGAATATATGGGAGGAAATTTACAGCATGTGAAAGACGGAAACAAACAAAACCAGCAAACAGGAAAAGGAAAGAATCAGGAGGACAATGAACATCACTGACGTCCAAACATTTAAAGACATTCAATGTATGTCCTGTCCTGTCCACAATAGTAAGGTTGTGTAAGGCTATACTGTATTATACTGTACTATCCTACTGTAAAAACAACATATTTAGACTTAATTGTCATTTAATTGTCCTAAATATATTCAGTGATTAACCCTCATGCTCTGTTAGGGTCTTGCAGTCCCCCATGACTCTTTTAATAGCTTAAATACAAGAAGTAACAGGTTGATATTTTTGTTTTTATCAATTTTATAAGCCTATAGGTGATTTTAAACAACGTAACTTCTCAAACATCCTAATAATTTAACATCTTTAACATCATTTTACATCTTAAGTTTAACATACCTCACTTTGGGGTCTTAGAAATACTCAGGTAAAGCATTTACAATGTATTTTCCTACAAAACAGATATTAAAAACGATTAAAAATAAACATTACCATATTATATAAACAAACATAAAAGAAGCGAATTTTCAACGGTTAAACTGCACTAAAGTGGCAGTTGCTACATTAACGTTTAAACGTTCCCTGTTACCGTGGTAAAACATGGTATTATTTGAAAAACTCCTATATATTATGTAAATGTTATGTCTTATGAATACGATAATACAGTGTTTATCAAAATACCATGGTATTATCATCTTACATCATCACTTATACTGTACCGTGGTTATTTAAACTTGACAGAAAAACCGCAAAACAACATTTGAAAACCTACCGAGTGTTATTTCCTCGTTTTCCTCGTTCCTAGTCGTTTTATTCCAGTTTCTGGTGAAATGTCAGTGAGGTGAGTCGTGTGAAGATGCGCAGTTGAGTCGCGTGTGTTTTCCACACCTCCTTCACCATAGACAAACTGTCCGCGCTCGCCTGGAGCTCAGAGAGCCACTCCTCCACTCTTCAAATCCCGCTTCACTCCTGTCATATCCGTCCACAGTCAAAAGGACGCACTCTGTGAGTGATACTTAAGCAGGTGTGTTGTTTACCCGCCGGCAACAGGTCAGTACAACATCCGAGGAACCGTAAACAGTTTGAGAACATTAGGTGTCCAACTGCTGTCCTGTTCCAAGTTGACAGTTAAAGGATAGTTCACTCAAAAAAATGAAAACTCATTAATTACTCACCCTCATTTTCCTGAACACAAATTACGATATTTTTAGATGACAGCAACGCAACTGAAACGTTCAAACGGCCCAGAAAAGTAGTACGACATCGTTAAAATAGTCCACGTGACGTGGTTCAACCGTAATTTGTTGAAATTGTTGAATAAAGTCATTAGTTTTGTTTTCTTTGGGCACAAATTGTAGCTCCATAACGGCACGGTTGAACCACTGATGTCACATGGGCTATTTTATCGATACCTTACTACTTTTCTGGGTCCTTTGAACATTTCAGTTGCGTTGCTGTCTATGCAGGGTCAGAAAGATTTAGGTTTTCATCAAAAATGTCGTAATTTGTGTTAATGAATGAAAGTCTTACAAGGTTTGTAATGACATGAGGGTGAGTAATTAATGACAATTTAAATTTTTAACTATCCCTTATATTCTAACCCTATATAGGGTGTAGTTATAGTTGAGGTTTAACCCTTTAACTGTCACCTCCCATTTTTTAAAATAGGGATGAAAGTGCACTATCCAAACTTAAATTGTTGTAATTCATGAACACTTCGGAATAGATCTAAGGTTGGTCTTTTTTTAAAGAAGACAATCAGCAGATTATGCCAGAAGTGGAACTTTTTCAAAACAATAAAATATTAATAAGTTATAGAAGTTTAAATTTACTAAAAAGAAAATGCACTACACCATTTTTATTTTATTTTATATAAAATACATATTTTACATAACAGGTTTTACCCCAAATTTGATATCAAATTGAAGCCTTATGTCTAAATAAGTTATGTTCCAAATTTGAAGTTGATATGAAAAAAATTGAGGTTCCTGTAGAAGTTTGTTTAGGACGTAATACCACAAACAGCCACCAGGTGCCATACAAACTCTATATAATTTTTTTAATGCATTTTTCTGTCACAAACGTCTAAATTTCTCTGTCAATTTTACTTCTATCACAAAATAACCACCAAATATGAAATCCTGAGACTCAGACCTTTCCAATGACGTTTTTTTGTCAAGATTATAAAGAGTTTGGATTCTAAAAGACCATAATGCATTTTGTAATATGACACTTGATATCGCAGCTAAGGGGGAGGAGACCGCCAAAAGATTTTACAGTACCATTTCCATGGTAACACAATGTCCAATTTTAAAATGGTTTTCACAGGATGATTCTTGGGCTTCTAAGCTTTCAAATGATATATGATATAGGTGGGACGGTGACAGTTAAAGGGTTAAACAAAATGTAAGGAATAAATTGACGAGAACGCCATACGTCAGCATTTGGTCTCTAAATATAAATGTCTAGTAGGGAAAAGACAACAGTTGTACTATTAGCAATACCTAGACGTTGAAAATACAATTTGGCTACTTTTTAGTTCATTTTACAAAAAAGGTCTGAATATCTGTGCTTCCAGCCACTAGAATATAGAAATAACTTTAACTCTACATTCTTATCACACTGCAAAAAAAAAGTGATGTTTGGCCTCAGTAATTTTTGGATTGCTTTCCAATGTAAATGTTTAAAGATACTTAAATCAAAATACATTTACTTAAGATAAGAAGATTTTTCTGAGAAAAAGGTCAAAATGAAGTGAGCTGATGGTTAAAACAAGAACAAATATCTGCCAATGGACGCAGGAAAATAAGCAAACTTAAAGAGAAAACAAGTTTTCATAACACATTGAGAGATATTTGTTGTTTTAAGTATTAACTCACTTAATTTGATTTGTTTCTAAGAAAACAAGGCTTCATATTGTAATTTTGCATCTCTAATGTATCTCGATTTAAGGATGTTTAGATCTTTGTATTGGAAAACAAGACAAAGATACTGGGGAACATATTCATTTTTGCAGTGCATGCAACATTCTATAACTTTATGAATAAAGGAACTTCTGCTCTGATTTAAGACATTTTGAGGCCTCATTTTGTGAAAGGGGAGAATAATTCTTAAGACTTTTACTTAAGGCTGCAGAAACCCTGTATTTAGTATCTATAAGATTTAAATAAAAAAATCTGATTACAGAAATGCATATTTTTATTTTGTATGTTGATTTTACAAATCTAGTTCAAGTCCTTAGGTCAAGTTCTAGTCCCTTTTATTTATTTATTTGTTCATTTATTTATTTATTTTTGTGGATTTTATTCTGCAATGTCCTAACTGTAAAAACAAAATCATATAAGACCAAACAAGTGTACATTTTTTTCATAATAATTATTAATAATAATTTCTTTTTCAGATTCCCATTGTGACAACTGTGAGTGCGAGTTAGGATTACCATGTGTAAAAAAGAACTGTATATTTTTTTCCTAAAATATATATATACATTCAGTAATATATTCAGTTGCTAACAAAAAAAGGTATAAACTTACCCAAGTTCTCTCAAATGATCAAAATATAATCATCAAAAAAATGAATGTATCAAGAAAACCTGTAAACATGTAACAAATCAACTGCACTTTAATGGCAAAAATGAAGCCAAAATAATTTGTATAAATTCATTTTAATACTTAATAGTAATATATGTATATTTAATATACAGAATGAAGTAGCAAGAATGAAACATTTGTGCTGTGGTTATGCTTATATGAGAGAATGCGGAGAAAGGAGCTTCATTTCCATAAACATTTACAGTTAATCAATATATTACATTATAAATACAGTATAAGTAAAACTGTACACCTTATGAAAACAGGTATGAATTAATGCAAAATTAGTTTAAACACAAAACAAATAGTTATTACAAAATGCTGCAGGAAGAAGGGTATTTGGTAGTGTGAACTTTGTTTTCTCGTCCAAAAACAAAGTAATCGTAGTCTTTTCCACTGTAAGCGTAATATATGTGAGTGAGAGGAACCAGCTCGATCGTTTGACGCTGTAAGAGAATGAGAAAAGGAGAATATTAGCTAGGCCTAAAATATCATTTGAAATCATAAATTGCTAATATTTTAACTTATACATTTGGAAACACTGAGTTTTAAAGATCATTGGGAAACAGGCCTATGCACACAAGTTTTAAAAATTTTAAGTTGGTCAAGGAGGTGCTTCCATCTGGTGGTCAACTGTGGAATTGCCTCCTCACAACTTTCTATTCACATTTGCAGTCATGTTTTGTTAATGTACTTTACCCCCATTTCTGCTGTGTATATGCTGGCACAGTTTTTGCTCACCTGCTGCAGGATGCGGCTCACAGCAGAATATTTTAGTAGGTGATTCTGAATCGCGCCTTTTGAGGCATCGCAGATTTCCCGGTCAGGGAAGCCCACTATTGGATAAACCTGCGAACACGCATTGTGCTTTAAATATAGGCTAGAAACATCTGTGTGCTGCCTGTATATATTCATTTATTAAATTAAACATGATTAGAAAGGATATTTAGGGCAGGAGGAATGGATAGTGCCATATTTATATATTTTTTTAACAGTAATTAAAAAACAGGAATGTGACAGAAGACGTTCATTGTTCAATGAACTGTACTGTTGTTTGACAGCGTATGCTACCTATTGTTTATCTTACGAAACGTCTTTCAGAAAATAACTTTCAGTCCAAAAAACTCAATAAAACAGTTGTAAAAGCCGTGAGTTGTTACAGCATGTGATGTCTTTACCTCACAGCCATTTTTAACCACGTTGAATTGAACAACGTTTAACCTGACTAATTTATAATGAAACTTTAAACCCTAACATGTTCAAACAATACTCGTAATTTTGAAATTAATCTTATGTAGCTTTCAAATTAGTCATTGTGGCCTAATCATAGTTTGAAAATGTGACCACAAATCTCAAAAGTTGATTGCGAGTGCTTTCTGACGTATGTGTTGCAATCCCATCACTTCCGCCAAGGGGCACCATTACGAGCATTAGTGTCAGGATTTCTCGTTTTTTTTTTTTCAAGTCCACAATGATTACAACGAGGTAAAACGATTTGAGTCTTACAATAATACAACAAATCTGAGACTTACAATAATACAAAACAAATTAAAGTCCGTGTAAAGCATTAAATTAGTACGTCACACTAGAGAAAATGTGTTATTGACCACTCATCCAAATGAGAATGATTAAAAAACGCCAAGTAAATAATATAAGTTATTAAAATCTTGATAAAAGTGAGCAGTATTCTCTGGTATCAGACGCTGGGGGCGTGTCCGCTGTCGACGCTGAAACCACACCCACTCGCGGGAAAGCTGCCGCCTCTCTCAAATACCGCTACAACCTGAATGGATGACCGAGCTGGTTTAAAAATCATTGCGATCAGGTAATATTCATTTTCTGACGAAGATATAGCTAGCTAGCAAAACTGTAGGCTGTAATAACTAACGATAATGACAGTATTTCGCGATTGAGCGGACGACTGTTGCTAAAAATCCAATGCGTTTGTTTATGTTTTACATATAAACTGAGGTAAATTAACATGTCTTATGGCGAACGGTCTAAGTATGTTATCATGTTGAAATTTATTAATAATTCTGTTAATAATTAGCTCTCTTAACATTAGGGAATGTCATGAAATATCAACTTGTTACATCAATGTAACATAGTTGAGCCACTGAGTTTGAGAACATTAACTTTACATCTTCTAAACATGAAGTAACATATTTAAATAACCTGATTATAATGAATTTATGAGTTAATTAATGAATTAATGTATACCAGGAGGTTTTCATCTACAAAGAACGCTTCCCCAGACACCTTCTCGAACTTCTTCAGCGGGAACGCAGGCACCCGGTTGGGTATAAACTCAAACACTTGGTTCTTCCTGTGAAACAATGTGGTTTGTTACACAGATAACCACATGAAAATAAAGATGAACAGAGTGGATTATTGTGTAGACCAAAGCAGGAACTAAAACAGGAACTGAGATCATGAAAACTATTTAGAGACTGATGCATCTACCACAGACTGTTTATAACATTTCACACGTTACAGTAGCTTACCAAATGGCATAATTAGCATAAAAAACAATTAATAGCACATTTACCATGTAACTGTGAGCTGTATAAAATGCACAAGTTTTCTGTAACCGTTACACGTGAGGCAGCCTTTGTAACCCTTTCCGTGACAAGAAACACACCTGAAAGCAGGAGGTGAGATATTTTTATTTTCACACGAGCATTTAAAACACACTGTCAGTCAGTTTAACCCTCGCATTACCTTTTTCTTCCTCTTCCGTGGCAGGTTGTACACCGTCGGTTGCGACTGTGACCAGAGCCGTGACAGAACATACAGCGAGTCTGAATTTGTTTTGAAGCAAACAGTCAGGAGAATAAAACAATAGCAGATATGTATACAAAATATTAAACATATACATACCAGACCTCGTCCTCGGCAGTGGCGACACCTCACTTTACCGTTACCATGACAACAGTGGCAAGGCTGCAATGACAATGCACTGATGCAATCCGACAGGCATCAAAACATAAGCAAAGTCTGACTTATGGTGGTAAATTAGGTAAGATACTCTTAGAGTTGGTTTTGATGGTAAGCTGCAATATTTATATGAATATAGATTGTTTAAAGGCACACCTTTATGAATGACGAGTGCGGGACTCTGACTTTCTGAACGGAGTCGGTGAATTTGGGTGGGTAAGACACTTGGACGTGCCACGGTGGAGGACTCACTCCATTTTGAGGCCCATCCACACACTGACCTGAGAAAAAAATATATTAATATGCTGTTTTGGCATTTTGTTTATGATTCGTATCACTGTATTTATGTTATTGGGCACCTGTGTGCGGCTCTGATTCCCAGGCGCTTGATCTGGACTCTGTGAACGTTTCCAAGCGGTACTGAAAAGATACAGGACTAATGGTCATGTAATTATTTTAATGTGTAATAACAATATCGAGAACAAATAATAACAAGATTTACACGGTAAACTGTAAAAGGCTTCAGCTCTTTGAAGATCAGATTTTTGGCTGGTTTGCTGCTGTATGTCCATTTTTTACCCACAAACTGAAGTAGAGCGTCTCTCGCGACGTCTTCTGAGACGGTGGGTACCCTGTCAGTAAATCAAAAAATGTATATGCATTGTGCACTATATGAAATTAGTATGTTTTTTTTTTTTTTTTCTCAGCAAATGTTGTATGAATATGTATTTGTTGTATTTTGTATTTGTAATGACACTGTACAGTGAAAAGTGATATTGTACGTACATGACATTTGGAACTGAGGCATTCTTGTCATTTTCAGGTTTAGGGACAAAGTCTGGCGGAGGAGGACAGATTTGATCTGTACAGTCTGCAAACAAGAACACAAACTAAATTTAAAGTTGGATGTTGAATGAGGAAAAATTACTTAAGAATTTAAAGACATAACTGTGATATTAGTTCATATACTGTATACTATATTTATATAATTTTACAAGCTGTTAAAGATTGATGGATATTACATTTTTGATCAGTGCTGATATTAATCATCCAATATCTGATATGCAAAAGCAATTTGTAAATGTTTCTGTATTTTCACAGAATAACTAAATGTTCACTATACTACAGCAATAATAATAATAATTATTATTATTATTATTATAAAACATAATACTCATTATGAGTATTTTAATAATAACAAAGCGTACCATTATAATAATAGTATAATAGTAAGAATATTAATAAATAATAAATAATGTCTTGGTGCATGTAATGGTGTATTATTATACTAATAGTGTCTTTAAAAATAATGACAACAACAAATAATTTTTATATATAACAATAACTGTTATATAACAACAACAATAATAATAATTATTATTATAAAAACCTAATACTTATTATGATTATTTCAATAAAAATAAAGTGTTTCATAATAATAATAATAATAATAGTAATAATAATAATGACAATAACAAATAATTGTTATATATAACAACAATTGTTATATATAACAGTAACAATAATTACTGTACATAATAATAATAATAATAAATAATTATTATCGTGTCTTAAAGTACATTATGAATCATTATTATGAATTATTATTGTTGTTGTTATTATTAATTTGTGTATATAATAGTGTATTATAATAAGTGTAATAATAATATTAGCAATAATAAAATGGTATTGTTGTTATAGTCCAATTATATATTATTAAAAGAATAATAATAATAACAATATTAATATTATTAAAATAACAGTGTCTTAATAATAATAATAATAATAATAATAAATATTATTATTATTAATAGTAATAATAAAAAACATAATACACATTAGGACTATTTTAATAAAAATAAAATGTTCCATAATAATAATAATAAGAACAACATTTTTATTATTACAGTGCCTTGGTGCATATAATAGTGTATTATTATACTAACAGGGTCTTAATAATAATGACAATAACAAATAATTGTCATATATAACAATAGCAATAATTGTTGTAAATAATAACAATTATTATTATTATTATTATTATTACTGTGCCTCACAGTACAAAATAGTGAATTATTAAAATATTGGTCTTAATAATAATATAAGCAATAATTGTTATAATAATAATAATTATTATTATTATTATTATTATTGTAGTTTCTTAGTTTTCAAAATAGTGTATTATTAAAATAACTGTGTTTTAATAATATTAATAATAATTATTATTGTTGTTGTTGCTATTATAAGCAATACTTGTTATAATAAACTATGATTATTATTAATATAGTGCCTTATAATAGTGTATAAACAGAATAGTGTATCATTAAAATAACAGTGTCTGAATAATAATAATAATATAAGCAATAATGTTATAATAATAATATTTAGTAGTAGTAGTGTTTGTGTTTATAATAGTGTGTTACAAGAATAGTGTCATAATAATATTAACAGTAATAATGTTACTGTTATCATAGTGCCTTTGTACATACAATACTGTATAATAATAATAATAATAATAATAATACTAATAATCTGTTATGTTTAGCCTTAGTATATATAATAGTGCTTTATTATAAAAAATAGTACAGTTGCTATTAGTCTATCCTGAATGTATATGAGTGGTTCACATGAAAGCTTTTTACCTCCGCCCGTGTGTTCCTCGTAGCCTGTTACGCTGTCCAGCCAGCCTGGAGGCGGAGCAGACGGACCCTCCTCAGGAAGGTTGGGGTCAAGGGTGTCTGCGGTGAGAGAGAGATTATGACATTTCTAATTCTCCAAGAACAACATGCTCCACAATCACAAACAGTTGCTGCCTTAAAACCAGTAACCAATTTTTTTCAAGTAGCCTTTTGATCATCATCTTTGTTGATCTTG
The DNA here is from genome assembly GCA_012976165.1 of Labeo catla. Classification (NCBI taxonomy): domain Eukaryota; kingdom Metazoa; phylum Chordata; class Actinopteri; order Cypriniformes; family Cyprinidae; genus Labeo; species Labeo catla. Next base: position 156,953 of record VONZ01001206.1, read on the forward strand.
GAACATCATCAGAGATCCTTTATCAGTCAGTTAGATTTTAGTCCTACTAAAGTCAAACGACTATGACGTATACCATTTTTGTCTTTCTGCATGCTCAGTGAATGGGTGCCGTCAGATCAAGTGTCCAAACAGCTGATAAAAACATCACAATAATCCACAAGTGACTCCAGTGCATCAATTAACATCTTGTGAAGAGATTGTGATGTTTTTTATCAGCTGTTTGGACTCTCATTCTGAAGGCACCCATTCAGGATTCATTGGTGAGCAAGTGATCTAATGCTAAAATCTCTCCAAATCTGTTTCCATGAAGAAACAAACTCACCAAAGGGTGAGTAAATCTTCAGCAAATTTTAATTTTTGGATGAACTGTTCCTTTAAGACAAGTCACATTGCTAGGTAACAGAGTACAAAGACATTTCTAAGCAATCAGTAGTTGGCAGCTGTTCATTAAGTCATTAGGGTTCTTTCCCTCCACAGTACATCAGTGAGTTATATATACTTCACACAAACATCTTGTTACGTCAGTGAACAATGCCACTAACAAGTGGATATAAATATCAGCTGGAGTGGGTTTCCTTCAACAGAGATCGTGCTTCAGATTTAGCGTAAAGAATGGGCAAAATCAGGCATGTATGCCAGAGAAACAATGCCCTCAAAATACACAGCAGCACTGAATGATGGGAGGAGCAGGTCGTCTCTGATACAATTCAAACGCTAATTTAGCAATGCGCATTCATCAAAATTTTATGGTTAGGAAAAAATGAAATTGTCCTTTGTGGCGACCATGGTGTAGTTTGTTTATTGCCTACTGTACATTTGCAAGAATTGACATAAACTTTTGTTGGTAACAGCTTATTTTTCACAACAATCCAAACACCAATGGAAAAATCCTATTGGGTTTTTGTTGAGGGAACCAGGATGATACGAACTTTGGGTCTGCCTACAAATATATGTCATTACTAGGAATGTCACAATTCTCAATATATAGGTGGCATCTCAATAAATTAGAATGTTGTGGAAAAGTTCATTTCAGTAATTCAACTCAAATTGTGAAACTCGTGTATTAAATAAATTCAGTGCACACAGACTGAAGTAGTTTAAGTCTTTGGTTCTTTTAATTGTGATGATTTTGGCTCACATTTAGCAAAAACCCACCAATTCAGTATCTCAACAAATTACAATATGGTGACATGCCAATCAGCTAATCAACTCAAAACACCTGCAAAGGTTTCCTGAGCCTTCAAAATGGTCTCTCAGTTTGGTTCACTAGGCTACACAATCATGGGGAAGACTGCTGATCTGACAGTTGTCCAGAAGACAATCATTGACACCCTTTACAATGAGGGTAAGCCACAAACATTCATTGCCAAAGAAGCTGGCTGTTCACAGAGTGCTGTATCCAAGCATGTTAACCGAAAGTTGAGCGGAAGAAAAAAGTGTGGAAGAAAAAGATGCACAACCAACCAAGAGAACCGTAGCCTTGAGAGGCTTGACAAGCAAAATCGATTCAAGAATTTGGGTGAACTTCACAAGGACTGAGGCTGGGGTCAAGGCATCAAGAGCCACCGCACGCAGACGTGTCAAGGAATTTGGCTACAGTTGTCATGTTCCTCTTGTTACGCCACTCCTGAACCACAGACAACGTCAGAGGCGTCTTACCCAGTGCCCAGTGGTCCAAAGTCTTCTTTTCAGATGAGAGCAAGTTTTGTATTTCATTTGGAAACCAAGGTCCTAGAGTCTGGAGGAAGGGTGGAGAAGCTCATAGCCCAAGTTGCTTGAAGTCCAGTGTTAAGTTTCTACAGTCTGTGATGATTTGGGGTGCAATGTCATCTGCTGGTGTTGGTCCAGGTTTTTTGAAAACCAACGTCACTGCACCCGTTTACCAAGAAATTTTAGAGCACTTCATGCTTCCTTCTGCTGACCAGCTTTTTAAAGATGCTGATTTCATTTTCCAGCAGGATTTGGCACCTGCCCACACTGCCAAAAGCAGATGGTTAAATGGTTAAATGACCATGGTGTTGGTTTGCTTGACTGGCCAGCAAACTCACCAGACCTGAACCCCACAGAGAATCTATGTGGTATTGTCAAGAGGAAAATGAGAAACAAGAGACCAAAAAATGCAGATGAGCTGAAGGCCACTGTCAAAGAAACCTGGGCTTCCATACCACCTCAGCAGTGCCACAGACTGATCACCTCCATAATTAAAGCAAAAGGAGCCCCTACCAAGTATTGAGCACATTTACAGTAAATGAACATACTTTCCAGAAGGCCAACAATTCACTAAAAATGTTTTTTTTGTTGGTCTTATAAAGTATTCTAATTTGTTGAGATAGTGAATTGGTGGGTTTTTGTTAAATGTGAGCCAAAATCATCACAATTAAAAAAAAACAAAGACTTAGTCTGTGTGCATTGCATTTAATTAATATGTAATAAGTGATACTTCTTTGACGCATATGTGGATTTTGTGCATGAGGGCACCCTCTGGTGTCCAGTATAAATGAACCCCATCCTATTTTGCGTAAAAATCGAAAAAATAATACCTCCCTCAAAAGAAAAAATAAGCACACATATACTAAACCACGCTTTTTCCAGTGTACAGAGGTATACGGCAGTATTTTGTTAATTTGTTGCAAAAAAAAAAACATACTGAAGTGGCAAAATATCAGAACTGAACCGAACCAAAAAACGTAGTTTAAAACCGAGGTGCGTATTGAACCGTGAACTAACTGTATTATTGCATCCCTAGTCATTACTACAGCAATCAATGGCTTTGATCCAATTGGCAAACTTGCTGTGTACTTGCAGACTTACGAAAGGAAAACACCCTGAGAACAAGTCTTTCTAACAAAGTCTGGTGGCTAATAATAGCGCTGCATGAATAAAATGCACTGATAACAGAAATAATACTACATGTAAACAATCGCTTCGGTCTAGATGAATTCAAATGGCTGTTGTGCCTTAAAGAAGTTGGTACGTGATTAATTGTGCTCCTACTGACAGACATGGGCTGCTGCTTTGTGAAGCAGAGATCTATTTAGCGAACAGGATATGTTCAATTTTAAGATAACATTTGCAGTTCACAGTTTCAGATAGTACATTTTTCCTCAGAATGGATTTTTGCTCTTGCGATACAAGAAAGTGTTATAAAAAGCTCAAGTCTAGATAACAAAGCCAAGTTATACAATCAACAGGTCTTCCTAAGGGTGTTTTAGTGTTATTGCTGAAAAGTACTATTTAAAAGCTTTAATCTTGACTTGAACCAGATTTAGGACAAACTTTGATGAAAAGTGCACTTAAACAGACAGTTCACCCAAAAATGAAAATCACTCTCAAGTTGTCCTAGGTGTACAGTAGTCAACATTTGAAGTGGATCAAAACCTTTCATCAAAGATGTCCTAAAACAAAAAGCAATACCCGTTCTTGTCTTAGCACAACTTTGATGAACTTTTTTGATCCACTTCAAATGCTGACTACTATATATGACTTTCTTCTTTCAGTCAAATACAATCGGAGTTACATTAAAAAAATGTCCTGACTCGTCCAAACTTTATAATGGCAGTGAATGGCTGTTGAGATTTTGAAGCCCAATAAAGTGCGTCCATCCATCATAAAAATACTCCACACAGCTCCAGAGGGTTAAAAAGGCCTCCTGAAGTGAATCAACGCATTTAAATCCATATTTATCCAGGTCACTTCCAAAACAAAGATTCACATATAATGTACTCACTCCCTTGTCATCTAAGATGTTCATGTCTTTCTTTCTTCAGTCGTAAAGAAATTATGTTTTTGAGGAAGACATTTCAGCATTTTTCTCCATATAATGGACTGATATGGTGCCCCGATTTTGAACTTCCAAAATGCAGTTTAAATGCGGCTTCAAATGACCCCAAATGCGGTTGTAAAGATCCCAGCCATGGAAGAAGGGTCTTATCTAGCAAAACGATCGGTTAGTTTCATTAAAAAAATACAATTTAAATAATTTTAATCTCAAATGCTCATCTCACCTTTCTCTCCCTGAACTCTGTGTATTCTGCTTCAAGACAATTAGGGTATGTCGAAAAACTTCAATCGTATTTTCTCCCTCAACCTACATCGCTGCAGAAGTACCGACCCAGACTTTGCAAAATGAACATGCAAAGAAGATCAAACACCCTTAACAAAAAAGGTAAAACAGCGATAGATGGCAATTTTGAAGTTGAGGGAGAACATGAGTTTTTTTCAACATCTCTTACTGTCATGACCTGGAACAAAAACAGTCCAGGCAGAGTAAGACAAGACGAGCATTTGGCATTAAAAAGTATTTAAATTGTATTTTTTTTAATGAAAATAACCAATCGTTTCACTAGATAAGACCCTTCTTCCTCGGCTGGGATCGTTTACAACCGCATTTGGGATCGTTTGAAGCCGCATTTAAACTGTATTTTGGAAGTTCAAAATCAGGGCACCCAATCAGTCCATTATATGAAGAAAAATGCTGAAATGTTTTCCTCAAAAAACAATTTCTTTACGACTGAAGAAAGAAAGACATAAACATTTTGGATGACAAGGGGGTGAGTACATTATCTGTAAATTGTTGTTCTGGAAGTGGACTTCTCCTTTAACCCCCCGGAGCCGTGTGGAGCACTTTTTATGATGGATGGATGCACTTTATTGAATTTCAAAATCTCAACAGCCATTCACTGCCATTATAAAGCTTGGAAGAACCAGGACTTTTTTAAATTTAACTCTGATTGCATTCGTCTAAAAACAGAAAGTCATATACACCTAGGATGGTTTGAGAATGAGGTAATTTAATGATTTCACCTCTCAAAATACCTGTATGTATTTCACAAAAGAAGATATTCTGAAGAATGTTGGTAACCAAACAGTTGACGGTAGCCATTGACTCCTATAGAATGTTTTTCCATACTATGGAAGTCGATAGCTACAGTCAACTGTTTGGTTACCAACATTCTTCAAATTATCTTCTTTTGTGTTCAACAGAAATTCTTCCAGGTTTGAAACAAGTGGAGAGTGAGTAAATGATGACAGATTTTTATTTTTTTGGTGAACTGTCCTTTTAATGGTATTGAAGGTGGACTTGTAGTGTACATCAAATCTTAAAAGTATATTTAAAATTAAAACTGCAATTGGAATTAAAGACCACTTAAATGCATGTTTAAATGTACTAAATTGCAACTTCATTACAAATGTGTAATTACAGATATATTTAAATGCATGACATTTAAGTCTCAATAGAGATTATATTAAAGGATATTAATTAATGATAAATGCTTGTCAGTACATTCATCACAGTACTGTATAGTTATGAAATTTCATATAAAGATGTACTTAATTGGATCAAACAAAACAATCTCAGGTTCTGCTAACTGCATTTGTGACCCTGGACCACAAAACCAGTGACAAGCAGCATGTGTATATTTGTACCAATAGCCAAAAATACATGGGTCAAAATTATTGACTTTTATTTTATGCCAAAAATCAGGATAGGATATTAGTAAAGGATATTAGGATATTAAGTAAAGATCATGTTCCATGAAGACATTTTGTAAAATATATCAAGTAATATGCATTGCTAAGAATTTTATTTAGACAACTTTAAAGTTGATTTATTCAATATTTAGATTTTTTTGCATCTTCAGAATCGAGATTTTCAAATAGTTGTATTTTGGCCAAACACTGTCCCTAAAAAGTTACCCTTATGTGGTCCAGGGTCACATTTAATATAAATTTTAACTATAATACAATTTAAACTGATTGTAAATAGCATGCAATAGGTGTACACAAACATTACAGTCAGTTCACATTTAAGTATATTCATTAAAATACATTATTTCCATAATAAATACCAATGTAGGGGAACGTTACTTTTAAAAGTAACACATTACAATATTGCGTTATTCCCTACAAACGTAATTGCGTAGTTATTGCGTATCTAAAAAAAAAAAAAGAAGAAAGCAAACTAGTGACATTCACCATGTGAACTCATTTGTGCAAAAGGTCAGATTTCCTTCCTTCCATTGAAGTACATGAGATACACTAGATACCATGGATCATCACGTGTTGCACAATTAAACCACAGAAACTCAGATTGTTATGCTTGCCTGTTAAATTTCATAGCAGTTAGCAAGATTGCTGATATTTAGTATTAGAGCACAGATAAGGTTTTGACAGTGTTTCCGACAGTCTTTGTTTTTGTGCGTGTGTGTGTATTTTTATTGGAATCAAAATATGAGGCGTCCACGTGGTTGAAGACACATGACAGCCGTCCAAAATATAACTTGATCCTCAACATACTGTTACTTATTAATTGATATAAAGTGTTAAACAAAATGACTGAAGCACTGCGTTTAGAAGCTTTGGAAAGGTTTTGTTCGAACAGAATGCTTTTGTTGCAAAACCGTTTGATTTGACGTGCAAAAGGAAAATGATTTTTCTAGATTCTAACGCCAATGTGATTTAAGAACAGAAGTGAAGTCAACTTTAACGCAAATCAAATCATAAAACTAAACTACAGTTTCTAAAAACGTGTTAATATGACTTTAAATTGATAATATAATCACTTGAAATGTCTTTAAAAAGGATATATGGAGCGTTAATGTTGTATTGACTTATTTATAAAAATATACTTTTGATAAACTGATACGTTTTTGCTACATGCCACAGATGCAAACCATTTAGTTTCTTACAAGCCATTTAGAGTGGACAATGAACATATTATATCTTCAAGTAAAACGTTAAGAAAATAAACAGCTGTAATACGCACATATTGTAGTTTAGTAATTTACCCACCTACATCTTCGTCTTTGTCATCCATAACGCACAAAACGCTGGTGAGGTTTGTTTCACAGTGATCCTGGTTTGAGAAGCGCTTCCCATTTATGTTTACTGAGAGCTTTTCCTCAGTTTTGAGCTCTGAAAACTGGACAGTAATGAAGACACGCCCACAATAATGTTCTGGCAGTCTGGTTTAATAAAGCGCGCCTGATACAATTCACAAATGACACAATCCTTAAAGGCACAGTACACTCTAAAATAAAATTCTGTAATATAGCTGTTGCAGACATTTATAACTTTAGCACAAATGCGATGTGGAAGGATCCCTGCTGAAAAAAAAAAAAAAAAAAAAAATTGAAACCATCACAGAAATGGTTTCTTACTCAAAACCATTACATACATTACAGACCAACGGTTTCTGTAGTGTGTTTTGTGGCATATTCCATAGGATTTACTGGTTTTAACAAGCCACCAATAAAAGGCAACACATTGCCAGTAAGACCAACACAAAATCAATACAATTCCTATTATAACCAGTAAAACCATTACAAATTCTGTTATGGTTTTTATGTATGTATGTGTATATATATATATTTTTTTTTCTTTTTTTTTTTTTCCAACCGAGATGACCTACTGCGTCAGTCTTAATTCACTCTAGAAGCAAAAAAATACATCCAATAAAAGTGGATGGAGACTCGCGCTGCCAATTGAGTAACATTTTGTATTTTGCGAAAGAAAGTATGACTCTTAAAATATGAAAGTGAGTATATCTTAGAAAAAAATAGAGTTTTCTAGGTAATTTATAGACAGTATATAATCAGCCATAGTGTAACAATGCATATGCAGATTATTGTATAACAAAGCTAAGCTCATTTCTTATCAGAACTACAAGTTTATTTCTTGCAATTGCAAGTTTACATGGGAAAACTAAGAAAGAAGTCAAAACTGACAGAAAAAAGTCAATTCTCACAACTTTTTTTAAATAAAAAATGTTAAAATATAAACTGCGAGAAAATAAAAATGTAAGTTCCAGAAGTTTGGTGGCAACAAGCCTCTGAACTTTTATGTATTACAAACCCAAAGTAAAGCATTCCAAAAGTTTACAATGTTTGTTTTTGTCTTTCTTATGATTTTGGGGTGAAATACAGATGCTCTATATGTTCCATCTAGTACATCTAGTAACACAACTCTTTTACATGTCTTAAAGCATAGTAACGGCAGCACAGGCATTATACAGCATGTCTAAAGGATGGAGCAACAGCAGCATTTGGCAGGATAATCTTTGGTGTAGACTTTGTGTTCGGTTCCATATACAAAATAAATGTGGGTTTTCTCCTTCCAGGCGTAATGCACTCGCGTGATGGGAATGAGCTCAATGGTCTGCCTCTGGAAAATCAAAAACAGAGTTAGAACATGTTTTGTCTCCATATAATATCAAATTTTCTTCATCAGTTATTCTTTACAGATAACATAAACTGTTTCACTATTAATACTTTTAAATAATAGCTACTTCAAAGAGATTCTCAAGAATTTACTGTCAATTTTATGTGACTTCAGACTTTTTGTTGTTGTTGTTGTTGTTGTTGTTCAGTTTTTTGTTTGACCCTTAAATGCATACCTCAGGTCTTAAGTGACCCGGGACGTCATTCACTACCCTCTCCCTCCTTCATTTTTTAAAGTTAGACATCAACTTTATTAGTATTTCTCTATCTATTCATTATAAAACATATAACAAAAAAAAACTGCAGAGGAATTACTGTATGCCATAAAATACACTGACCAAAATGATAAATGCAACACTTTTGTTTTTGCCCCCATTTTCATGAGCTGAACTCAAAGATCTAAGACTTTTTCTATGTACACAAAAGGCCTATTTCTCTCATATTGTTTACAAATCTGGCTAAATCTGTGTTAGTGAGCACTTCTGCTTTGCTGAGATAATCCATCCACCTCCAGCCACAATAAAAGGCCACTCTAAAATGTACAGTTTTACTGTATTGGGGGGTCCGTGGGGGTCCGAAAACCAGTCAGTATCTGGTGTGACCAACTTTTGCCTCACGCAGTGCAACACATCTCCTTCGCATAGAGTAGATCAGGTTGTTGATTGTGGCCTGTGGAATGTTGGTCCACTCCTCTTCAATGGCTGTGCAAAGTTGCTGATTATTGGCAGGAACTGGAACACACTGTCGTATACGCCGATCCAGAACTCAATGGGTGACATGTCTGGTGAGTATGCTGGCCATGCAAGAACTGGGATGTTTTCAGCTTCCAGGAATTGTGTACAGATCCTTGCAACATGGGGCTGTGCATTATCATGCTGCAACATGAGGTGATGGTCGTGGATTAATGGCACAACAATGGGCCTCAGGATCTCGTCACGGTATCTCTGTGCATTCAAAATGCCATCAATAAAATGCACCTGTGTTCGTTGTCCATAACATACGCCTGCCCATACCTTAACCCCACCGCCACCTTGGGCCACTCAATTCACAATGTTGACATCAGCAAACCACTCACCCGCACGACGCCATACACGCTGTCTGCCATCTGCCCTGTACAGTGAAAACCGGGATTCATCCGTGAAGAGAACATCTCTCTAAGTGCCAGATGCCATCGAATGTGAGCATTTGCCCCGATGAGGATGACGAGCATGCAGATGAGCTTCCCTGAGATGGTTTCTGACAGTTTGTGCAGAAATGATTTGGTTATGCAAACCAATTGTTGCAGCAGCTGTCCGCGTGGCTTGTCTCAGACGATCTTGGAGGTGAAGATGCTGGATGTGGAGGTCCTGGGCTGGTGTGGTTACACGTGGTCTGCGGTTGTGTGGCTGGTTGGATGTACTGCCAAATTCTCTGAAACACTTTTGGAGATGGCTTATTGTAGAGAAATGAACATTCAATTCACAGGCAACAGCTCTGGTGGACATTCCTGCAGTCAGCATGCCAGTTGCACACTCCCTCAAAACTTGCAACATCTGTGGCATTGTACTGTGTGATAAATCTGCACATTTTAGAGTAGCCTTTTATTGTGGCCAGCCTAAGGCACACCTGTGCAATAGTCATGCTGTCTAATCAGCATCTTGATATGCCACACCTAAGACGTGGATGGATTATCTCAGCAAAGGAGAAGTGCTCACTAACACTGATTTACACAGATTTGTAAACAATACTTGAGAGAAATAGGCCTTTTTGTGTACACAGAAAAAGTCTTAAATCTTTGAGTTCAGCTCATGAAAAATAGGGGCAAAAACAAAAGTGTTGCGTTTATAATTTTGATCAGTGTATAAATGTCACTGTCATTTGATGGTGGATGTGATAAATAAGCTGCCAGCGATCAAACTATTGATTTTGAAGTCACTGAAAACGATAGTTTTTCTAATATGGTTGCGATGTCGAATATGAGCCTGATGCTGAATGTACTGTGGAAGTGCGCTCTGAGGATGACGGCGATGGTAAAATCATCTGCTCAAACTGAACCCTTCTAAGTTTCAAAAGGTAACAAAATACGCTTTATTTTATTCTTCTGTAATTGTTCTTAAAATATCAAGAGAGTTTTTTGCTATTGCAGCAGAGATCCATCCATGCTGAATATATAGGTCCGGGTCGCTAAAGACCCGAGTATGTAATAATGACTGTTGAAACATTCATGCATTTAAGGGTTAAAGAATTAGTTCAGTTCCAGAATCAAAATTTCCTGATAATTTAGTCACCCCCCCATTGTCCAAGATGTTGTCTAAGAAATTATTTTCAGGAAAATATTCCAGGACTTTTTCTCCATATAGTGGACTTCAGTGGGGATCAACAGGTTGAAGGTCCAAATTGCAGCTTCAATGCAGCTTTAAAGGGCTCTACATGATCCCAGGTGAGGAATATAGTGAAACAATCAGTCATTCCATAAAATACATTAAAAAATATATATTTTTAAACCACAAATGCTCTTCTTGCACTAGCTGGACTTCACACATTACGTAATTATGTTGGAAAGGTCAAGCGTGACGTAGGTGGAAAGTACTGACCCAGTGTTTACAAAGCAAATGTTCAAAGAAAGTCAAACACCCTTTATAAAAAAAAATATAAAACAATTATGTTGGACAATTTTGAAGCTGGAGGAGAAAATAAGATGGAGTTTTTCACCTTGCCCTACCTTTTTGAACCAGAGTACACAGACAAAGAACTAACCATGCATGACTTTTCCAACATGATTGCGTAATGCGTAAAATCCAGCTAGTGCAAGACTAGCATTTGTGGTTAAAAAGTATATAAATGTAATTTTTTTCAAAAAATGACAGATCGTTTCACTAGATAAGACACTTATTCCTCGGCTAAGCCCTTTGAAGCTGCATTGAAACTGCAATTTGGACCTTCAACCTGCTGATCCCCACGGAAGTCCACCATATGGAGAAACCTCCTGGAACGTTTTCCACAAAAACCTTCATTGTTTTTCGACTGAGGAAAGAAAGACATGAACATCTTGGATGACATGGGAGTGAGTAAATTATCAGGAAATGTTTATTCTGGAAGTGAACTAATTCTTTAATATAAAGTGATCTAGAAAAGAGCAGTGGGTAGTTTTTGTGTCTTCAGTCTTCTTTCTGTGAAGCACAAGCTCTAAGCTGGTTTCTGTTAGGATTCCACAGGACTGAGCCAACAGAAATGAACTCCCAGAAGAGCAGGAGGCTGAGATCTGGCCTTAAAGAGACAAGCGCATGTTTTTGGGGTTTCGTCAGAAGCAGTGTTTGATTTCTTTTAATACCTGTTGGAGAATACGGCAAGTGGTGGCGAACTGAGCCTGGTGTTCCCTCACGCCACTTTCGGATGCTGCGTTCACAGAGCTGTCCGGGAAACTGACAACTGGATAAACCTACAGTAATGAGTCAAAACATTAGTGTCACAGCCAAACAATTAAAGGAGAAGTCCACTTCCAAAACAAGGATTCACATATTATGTGCTCACCCCCTTGTCATCCAGGATGTTTATGTCTTTCTTTCTTCAGTTGTAAAGAAACTATGTTTTTTGAGGAAAACATTTCTGCATTTTTCTCCATATAATGGACTGATATGGTGCCTCAGTTTTAAACTTCCAAAAGGCTGTTTAAATGCGGTTGTAAACAATCCCAGCTGAGGAAGAAGGGTCTTATCAAGCGAAACAATCAGTTATTTTCATTAAAAAAATGAAATACTCAAAATGAATCAAATAAATCTCAAATGCTCGTCTTGCCTTTCTCTCCCTGAACTCTGTGTATTCTGACTCAAGACAGTTAGCGTATGTCGAAAAACTCCAAACGCATTTTCTCCCTCAACTTCAAAAATCATTTCAAAATCATTCTACATCGCTGCAGAATTTCGAACATGACATGGAGGTTTTTCGGCATACCCTAACTGTCATGAACCGGAACAAAAACAGTCCAGGCAGAGTAAGACGAGAGAAGAGTTTGACATTAAAAAGTATATAAATTGTATCAATTGTATTAAAATAACCGATCGTTTCGCTAGATAAGACACCTCTTCCTCGACTGGGATTGTTTACAAACGCATTTGGGATCGTTTGAAGCCGCATTTAAACTGCATTTTGGAAGTTCAAAATCGGGGCACCATATCAGTCCATTATATGGAGAAAAATCCTGGAATGTTTTCCTCAAAAAACATAATTTCTTTATGACTGAAGAAAGAAAGACATGAACATTTTGAATGAAAAGGGGGTGAGTACATTATATGCGAATCTTTGATTTGGAAGTTGGAAGTGTTGAAGGTTATGTCGTAAAATGATTGTTGCATTCATATTAGGTCAAATCATGTTTTTAGTTACATTTTTTTTTTCCACTTATAATCTTTTGCTAAACTTTTTTTCTTCTTTTTCCAAAAATGCTAGTTGTTATCGCCTTGGAGTAAAACTTACTTACTTAGCTCACACAGGGTATAACAATTTACTACACTAATAACAATACATTCCTGACATTTTTCACACCTTTTGTTAAGTTCTTTGTCAAAAATGATTGGCCTCCAAAAAAAAATGCTTAAAAATGTCTCGATTTACAAGCCATTTTTTAAGTAGGGAAAGAATTTTCAGCACAGCACAAAGGTTAAACATAATTTATAATATTTTATATATTACATATATTGTTATTTTATAAAAAGTTTATCTTATGTTAAAATATTATATCATTATATTTATATTATTATCATTATATTAAAATATTATATCATTATATACACTACCGTTCAAAAGTTTGGGGTCAGTAAGACTTGTAATAGTCTTTAAAGAAGTCTCTTATGCTCATCAAGGCTGCATTTATTTGATTAAAATATAGAAAAAAAACAGTAATATTGCAAAATGTTTTTACAATATAAAATAATGTTTTTTATTTTAACATACTTTAAAATAGAATTTATTCCTGTGATGAAAAGCTGAATTTTTATCAGCTGTTACTCCAGTCTTAAGTGTCACATGATCCTTCAGAAATCATTCTAATATGCGGATTTATTATTAGAATGATCAATGTTGGATAATATCAACAGTTGTGCTGCCAAATATTTTTTGGAACCTGTGATTTTTTTTTTTCAGGATTCTTTCATGAATAACAAGTTTAAAAAGTACAGTGTTTATTCAAAATATAAATATTTTATAACAATGTAAATTATTTATTATTAACTTTTAATAAACTTTTAATTATTAACTTAATACATCCTTGGTGAATAAAAGTATTAATTTCTTAAAAAAAAAAAAAAAAGAAAGAACAATAAAAATGTACTGACCCCAAACTTTTGAACGGTAGTGTATATATATATATATATATATATATATATATATTAGTTTCTTAAGATCACTTTCGACCTTTTCTAACCTTAGAATTAAACAGGCCATTTTTTGCTGCTGCACCTTTAAGAAACGCCCTTTTCGCATGTGAAATGAGCAATGAGTTTTGAGCTCTTTTATTAGTCACTGGTCTACATGTTTGATATATGCTGTTTAGACTGAAATAATCAGAGATTCTGTTAAAAATAGACTTTACTTACAAACACTGACATCTTTTAGGTAGAAATGCAGAACAGTAGGTGCTACACAACAGGCCAACAAATTTGGTTTCAATAAATGGCCTTTTTGGACCGCTTTTGAGTTCAGTATGTGTATAGTTCTCAAATAGCAGAAAATGTATAATGTTATGACCCCATTAGATAACAAAGGCACCGTGAGCACCAAGATGTTTTTGCTCACCATTGGAGCCATATCAGTAAGAAGTTTCTCTCCGGTAATTTGGTCAAGAAGCTCAATTGGGAATCCCGAACGCTTGTCAATCACAGACACGTAAATGTTGTTCTTCCTAAGAAGATAAAACACGTGGGGGGGGAATAAACATTCATTAGCTTGTTTGTACACAGTGAAGTTGTGAAAGTGCGTTGTAAAAATGGGTTAGCGATGGTTGTCTCACCATGTAATTTTAAGTTTGATGAAGCAGAGGAGCTTTCCTTTTCCTTTGCATGTTTTGCACATGATTGAACCGACTCCTCCACAGGAATGACACCTGGAATGCAGATAATTTATTGAGTACTATATTCTTACATTTTCCAAAGGAAATGTAACTGGTTTTGACTCATTAAAACCCTGATAAACCCACAACAATGATGCTAACATGTTCTATTGTGTATTTTAGCACTAAAACTATATTGACCATTTAGAATCAGAACTGAAGCCATGTATTTTGGATACTAATGTACAATATATTTTTAAGAAATTTCATCTTGGTGAAATTAAAAAAAAAGAACCAAACCAGAAATGTAATTAAATAAAGCAAATGAATTAAATTAAAAATTAATTAATTTAAATAAATCAGGGTGTACAGTTGTCTATATTTAAAAATAATGCAATTAAAAAAAAAATAATAATAATAATAATTTAATTAATTTAAAAGAGCTGACTTCATACCTAATCATGCCAGAGCCCTGACACATAGTACAGCGCTGATCGGAGGCATTTCGACCCCTTCCACTGCAGGATCCACATCGAGTCTGTAACAGTAGAAACATTATAATGAAACAATAGACCAAAAATACAGAAGGAAGTATTAAAAGTGACATATGATCATCATATGGTACTTACTCTTCCTGAATTTACGCATCTACTGCAAGCAGATCTACCGAGATTCAGGCATGAATGACAACCCTGTGTTTTGAATCCAATAACAACAACAAAATTAATCATGATGACTTCTTTATTGCACCTGATGAGTGGAAAACTGAAAAAAAAAATTTACTTTGACAGTGGATGTGTGAGGAACGCGGACGGATTTCACGCAGTCTTGGAAGAGGGAAGGAATGGGTACCGGGATGCTCCACGGAGGAGGAGCCACTCCGTAACCATCCACCACCTGACCTGATAAATGACATGACATAAATATTTAAACATATATGAGCAATATCACACGAGTATATACAGGTGCATCTCAATGAATTAGAATGTTGTGGAAAAGTTCATTTATTTCAGTAATTTAACTCAAATTGTGAAACTCATGTATTAAATAAATTTAATGCACACAGACTGACGTAGTTTAAGTCTTTGGTTCTTTTAATTGTGATGATTTTGCCTCACATTTAACAAAAGCCCACCAATTTAGTATCTTAACAAATTAGAATATGGTGACATGCCAATCAGCTAATCAACTCAAAACACCTGCAAAGGTTTCCTGAGCCTTCAAAATGGTCTCTCAGTTTGGTTCACTAGGCTACACAATCATGGGGAAGACAGCTGATCTGACAGTTGTCCAGAAGGCAATCATTGACACCCTTTACAAGGAGGGTGAGCCACAAACATTCATTGCCAAAGAAGCTGGCTGTTCACAGAGTGCTGTATCCAAGCATGTTAACAAAAAAGGTGAGTGGAAGAAAAAAGTGCGGTAGAAAAAGATGCACAACCAACCGAGAGAACCACAGCCTTGAGAGGCTTGTCAAGCAAAATCGATTCAAGAATTTGGGTGAACTTCACAAGGACTGAGGCTGGGGTCAAGGCATCAAGAGCTACCACACACAGACATGTCAAGGAATTTGGCTACAGTTGTCGTATTCCTCTTGTTAAGCCACTCCTGAACCACAGACAACGTCAGAGGCGTCTTACCTGGGCCAAGGAGAAGAAGAAATGGACTGTTGCCCAGTGGTCGAAAGTCCTCTTTTCAGATGAGAGCAAGTTTTGTATTTCATTTGGAAACCAAGGTCCTAAAGTCTGGAGGAAGGGTGGAAAAGCTCATAGCCCAAGTTGCTTGAAGTCCAGTGTTAAGTTTCCACAGTCTGTGATGATTTGGGGTGCAATGTCATCTGCTGGTGTTGGTCCACTATGTTTTTTGAAAACCAAAGTCACTGCACCCGTTACCAAGAAATTTTAGAGCACTTCATGCTTCCTTCTGCTGACCAGCTTTTTAAAGATGCTGATTTCATTTTCCAGCAGGATTTGGCACCTGTCCACACTGCCAAAAGCACCAAAAGTTGGTTAAATGACCATGGTGTTGGTGTGCTTGACTGGCCAGCAAACTCACCAGACCTGAACCCCATAGAGAATCTATGTGGTATTGTCAAGAGGAAAATGAGAAACAAGAGACCAAAAAATGCAGATGAGCTGAAGGCCACTGTCAAAGAAACCTGGGCTTCCATACCACCTCAGCAGTGCCACAGACTGATCACCTCCATGCCACGCTGAATTGAGGCAGTAATTAAAGCAAATAGAGCCCCTACCAAGTATTGAGTACATATACAGTAAATGAACATACTTTCTAGAAGGCCAACAATTCACTAAAAATGTTTTTTTTTATTGGTCTTATGAAGTATTCTAATTTGTTGAGATAGTGAATTGGTGGGTTTTTGTTAAATGTGAGCCAAAATCATCACAATTAAAAGAACCAAAGACTTAAACTACTTCAGTCTGTGTGCATTGAATTTATTTAATACACAAGTTTCACAATTTGAGTTGAATTACTGAAATAAATGAACTTTTCCACAACATTCTATTTTATTGAGATGCACCTGTGTATACGCTGTTTATATGACAGTTTGACGTGAGTAAATACATAAGAAACAACAACGGTGCGTCTTTAAAAACCCTCTTTTGTGCTTCCGCCGTGGGTTCAAATTTAAGTTTGACAGCTGAACAGCTGAGCCCAAGCCTCTGTCACTAATTCCAAAATGCCACTTTAGAACTAGTAATGAAGGAACATTAAGTTGCTTCATTGAAAACTTATTGCTAAAACTGAACGCCTGCTGAAGGCAGCAAATTTTCAAACAGACGTTATCTTTGTTAACAAAGTGCATGATTTGAAGTCTAAACAAGTACATTCTCATCTGAAAATCTGTTAAAACTACACTCCCTGACACAAAAACACTGTTATTTCTAAAAGTATAATGAACTTTGGGTGTCTGCCATGACACTCGCTGTGAGAAAACAACTAAACGTTTGGAGTTCTGTTATCACTAGAATATCACACTCCTCTCAGCAGATTTGAGGACTAGAAAAAAAAAAAAAGTTTAGAATGACTTTCCTTACCATCGTATGGTTCGCTGTCCCATTCTGTTGTTCTGGACTCAGTAAAAGTCTCCAATCGGTACTATTAGGGGAAACAGATATCCAAGCTGTACGTAAGCATGGCTGCTGCAGATACAATAGTTGGATGTGATGTATGCCATGATGTATGGATGTTGCTGCTCACCCGATATGTGTTGAGGGACTGCAGGTCTGTAAACACCATCTCTTTGGCTGGTTTAGAGCTGTAACAGCATTTGCTGCTGGCATATTTTATAAAGGCCTCATGTGCAAGTTCTTCAGTGATTGCAGGAATGCTGAGGACATGATGTGTGAACTTAAGAACTTTTGACCAGTCATTTACAACACTGAATTTTCAAAATACTGATTGTGAAAATTATGTTCTTGATTGTTCTTCAGAAAAATCTTTTAGGTCCCACAAATTCTTTGTTTTTTCAGCATTTTTGTGTATTTGAATCCTTTCCAACAATGACTATAAAATTTTGAGATCCATCTTTTCACACTGAGGACATCTGAGGGACTCATATGCGACTATTACAGAAGGTTTTTTTCAATTAGTACTGCCCTTTAGAAGCTGCAGAAGATACTTACATGTTTTCCAGAATAAAAATAAAGTAAAATTAACCCTGATCTTCACATTCAACAAGTTTTCACCCCCTGGCTCTTAATGCATGGATTTTCTTTCTGAAACATCAGTAAGCATTTGAAGCTTCTGCAGTAATTGCATATGAGTCCCTCAGTTGTCCTTAGTGTGAAAAGATGGATCTCAAAATCATACAAAGGGTCATTTTTATAAATTCAACTATTATTTTCTCTTGTGGACTATATGTAAACATGTTTTGTGTGAAATATCTTATTCAGGTGAGTATTAAGGAAAAATAACATGCATTGTGTATGATCCTTCTTATTTTGGTAAAATAATTAACATTTTACAGATTCTGAAGGTGAATGTAAACTTCTGACCTCAACTGTATACCTTACACTACTAATTAGTCTAATGCAGGGGTGCTCAACCCTGTTCCTGGAGATCTACCTTTCTGCAGATCTCAAACACACCTGTCTGTAATTATCAAGTGCTCCTTCAGATCCTAATTAGTTGGTTCAGGTGTGTTTGATCAGGGTTGAGCACCCTTGGTCTAATGTTTAATGGCTCACAAACAGGGTGGAGCTACTCTAAATAAATAAATCCAGAAATGCCTCATTCATGAATTCAAAACATGACAAGAAAACCAGTTAGACAAGGCAGGAAAAATCAACATGACCAAATGAAAGAGACAACACTAGACAAAGGGTAGGGGTGATTATAGTTATGCATTAGGGAAAATTGTAAAAAAAAAAAATTCTATTTTCCACTTAATGAAAAATTTTAGTCCTTATGTACCAGCACTAGGTTTATAATTAATCCTCAATCTACATATTGATATCATGACTTGTTTTATTGCATAAGTGCTGGAGTTCTTACTCAAAGCATCTGTCTGGAGGTCTGGCTGGTTCCTGTGGTTGCACCGATCCAAAATCTGACGGTGGAATAACTGTAGATAAATAACAATAAAAAATTCACTGTCATGTTTATTACCAACACTTTACTCTGTTTCAACTGAAGCTACTAAAACCGTTCTCACCATTTGGTCCCAAACTCTCATATCCAGGAACAACAGGCATCAGATCTGCAGGAGGAGCCGTCGCCCCATCGTTTGACACTGTGTTCGGATCTGAATAACGTACACCACAGATTTATTTCAGCATAGTATCTTCTCTTTTTTCAGCAGTTACTCATGCTATGAGGTAAACAGGAAACAAGTTTCTATGAATTTGCTGACTGAAGATTTTTGCACTATTTTAAAGTGCACTTCATAATTTGAGTCTGTGTGCTTTCTATTTGAATATGCAAACATGTTTCCTATATAGACTTTAAAGTGAACTGCTCATGTAGGATAGAGTGGGGTAAAACACCCCCCTACTGTTTTTTCCCGAAAATAACCACAAGATGAAATCAAGATCAAGATTACAATTTCGCAGTAAATTATCTAATTCGTGTTGTTTTGTAGAACATCACAGTTATATATGATACGCAAACAATAGAGCCTGTAGATAGTAAGTATGTGTTATTTAATAAAAATATAATTATATTTTCAGAATGACATAATTTTTTTCTGAAACAGTCAGTGGGGTAAAACACCCCCCAGCCAGGTGGGGTAAAACGCCCCCATCAAATGAATTCTAACTAGTTGGTCGAATAAAAATATTTGGATTTTATATTTAAAAATTACCTCAAGTTAGTATCAGGTAGCTAGTTAGTTAGCCAGTTAGCATCCGCTAACAAAATGTTTCAAGGCTATTATAATTTTGTAATTCATAAATACTGATTATATTCTTTTTAATTTTAAGCTAAAACTGCCTTTGATTTTGCTGTAAATGTTTAAAGCAAATAGTTTTGTCAGACTAGGGGGGAATTGTATCCCATCCATGGGGCGTTTTGTCCCATAGGTGGGGTAAAACGCACTTTTGGTACAAATTAAATTTTTGTTGAAAATCTAATAACATGAAAACTCTGGACATTTTTTTTCATAAATTGTTTATAATTTATGTAACTGTCACCAAAACTATGATAACTTTTCTGAACACATTTAACTTTTGTTTCACAGAAAAAAAATTGCACAGTCCTTAAAGGGGGGGGCGTTTTCCCCCACTCTACCTTACATATTTTGGAAATAATTTTATGTTTACCTGCATAAGATCCAGCTGGACACGAAGGAGAAGGGTGGGCTTCATCCTGGTCACTATTACGAAACAAAAAAGCAAACAATTTATATTGTTATTAGCTTATTACACCACTACGCTGAAAAAAAGAAGGTCGACACCACATCCTCCGCCGTGAGAAAGAAAGAAAGAGAGAAAGAAAGAAAGAAAGAAAGAAAGAAAAAGAAGACTCTTAAATGCCTAATTGTCCTTAACAAGTGTTTATTTAGCGACCCAAGCTTTAGTACGTCATCTTTTATTACGATTTCCGAGATTCAGAAGCTGCTGCGTTTATGGTATTTAGATAGAAATTACTAGAGACTCTCAGATAAAAGCAGCATTTGTGTTGCTTCCTAAGGAGCTTCGCTTCATAGTTTAGCTTATTTTGTCAAACGTACCTCAGCAAATGCGTCCTGTCCATGCTTGCTAGCGAGTTGTGAACTTTCGTTTTGCGAGAACCGAGACTTACGGAAGAAAGAGGAAAAGCAGCAGTGTAATCTGAGACGATTTCGTAATATGAAACTAATTAAAAGTTTACATCAATACATAAATGTTCACGTCAATATTAAATTGCCTGAGATGTGTATTACTGGTTTAAGACTTCGTTAAATTACTATTTGCGAACTAAAACTATCAGTTTGGAGAATGAGCAGATGTTTTGCATATCTATCAGCATGTAGTGTTTCACAGATATCTTCAGGGCTTATTTAAATTGAGAAATTGAAATGAGGAAGTTTTTCTAGAGAAAATGTCATCTTTTAGGTTTAGCTGATGCTCTCACTGCAGAACAAACCATCTGTTCATTTTTAGGCTTCTTTTAATTTAACTAACTACTTTTCTGTCACTTTTGGACAAATGTAATCAACAGGTCATCCGAAATGTTATTGTTGCAGTCAGTTAACTCTAGCAGCATGCTAACTTTGTTGAATAACAAGTGACAAGGGTATTGTGCAATGATGGAAATTTGAAACAGCAAAACTTACAGTACATGACCGCATTACATTTTTAATCTAAAAAATGTATCTGACTAATCTCAGATATTGTTTGCCTTTTTATTACAGTTGCGTGCAGTGTTTCAGTTCTTGAAATGGACTGTCAAGTTGGAGTGAATTGCATCAGTTTTCTACGTAGTGTGCTCTAGGTGTAAAGTGTGCATGTAGACTACTGGATGCAGTACATATCTATAGTCTTTAGCTGCGTATATTGTGTCCGACACGTTTTTCATGGACACGCCCCCAACTGGAACTCGAAAATGTCTTTACGCCCCGAGTTTCCCACTCGTATTAACGACTTTTTTGGCTGCGTTCACATGCGTTCAACTCGTAAATACGATGTAACCGACATGACTTGAATGGCCATTACTCTTGACAAATATCTTAGCTCTTTATCTTTCGATGACGTTCAACTATTCTCAGTCCTTACATGCACCCACGGACAGAATTATGAAAATAAAGCCAATTGTGTGTTCATAAATATAAAGTTTATTATTACTTCAACAGATTATAGTCACATCGTAAGGGGTGGTGCAATGGTGTAGCCAATGAGATGAATTGCATTTGTGTGGAACACAAGACAAAAAATATATTGTTATATAAAATGTCAGTATGGCCAGGAATTCATAGCCATATTAGGAGTACACTTGGCCAAGGATGACTTTTCTCAACTGAACTGAACCTTTTTTTTTTTTTGCTGTATTAGTTTATTAGCATAAGTGTTTTTCATTAAATAAATATTTTATTGCAATTTTTAGAAGAAGAAACATACAAGGGCAATAACATAAATTACATCAAAACAAATACGATAATAATAAAAAAAAAACAATAAAATAGTGAAAGCTGTAAGAAAATCACATGCAGTAAACAAGCACAAATAATTACAAATGATTCAAAGAGTACATTTAAGGATTTAAAATAATTAACTTTTTTCACTTTGTTATTTCTTGTTTCTTTTAACATACAGTGACCTATTTCTATTTTAAAATGAATAAAATTAGCTTTTTTTACTGCTAATTTACATTTGCAAATAAATAATTTTTCATATATAATGAGTACAATGATTCACAATATACCAAATTATGAAGTCAACAGTATGCTCCTAACATTAAAGTAAATAAGTTTAACAATATTCATTGTTGTAAATTTAGCAATCAGAAACTCTTTTTTTTTCTGTGGTACTTAAAGAATTAGATATTTATATAAGTACTATTAAGGAGAGTACAAACAATAAAGCTGTAAAAACTGTGTTTGTTTGATACATTTAAGTTATTGTGATTATAGTGATTATAGTGATTTAGAAAGGCCTGTCATTTTATTTTATTTTACTTATTTTTGTATGTATTTTATTTTCTTGTATTTATTTTTAAAATTATTTTATTTGTTGGTTCTTTATATTATTGTGTAGTTTATGTACTTTCGTACACATAATACATGTATGTACTTGTTATATCTTTTTGTATATACCCTTGGCACTTTTGTTATGTACATGTTGTTCAAGCATTAATAATAATAAAAAAAAATAATAAGTTTAACACATGTTGTGAACGGACACATTACAGAGCAGGAGCGACTTCCGCTGCCTGATATTATTTCCAGGGCGTCGTGCGTCACTTCCTCCTCTTCTTCTGGACTGTCTTCGGTATAGGCAGGCCAACCGGTGAGCGGAATAAAATCTCAATTCATCCTTTTATATTTTGATTAAAATAAACGTTTTGCAGTCCTTGGCGCTTTATTAATGTTCATTGTATTTAAATACGCTGATATTGTGGTTTGCAAATCGATAGAATACGCGATATTTATATAAACTACTACACGGGGTCTATACATGGCGGCCATTTGTGTGAAACACTGAAATCACGAAATGTATTACGTACTATTCTGCTCGCTTTAACATTACAACAGTAATAAAATAAAGTCATTTATAGCACAAATATATTATGTATACTTTAAGACGCTCAATATACTATATAGCATGTTGTCGTTAGTGGTAGCTGCATGTGTTGTGCATGTTGCGCCATTTAGTGTATGAACCTTACATTTACCCCGTAGCTTAAACGAAAAATGCGTTACGCTTATATTTTATCGCATGCTGTAATTTACTCGTTCTTGTTGACAGTAGTTTTTTTTTTTGCACTAGAATTTACTGCAAGCTAACATTGCTAATGTACATGCTTCATGTCAAAGTAGATTGCTTTGGTCCAAGATGCGCAACTGTTAAGATATAATTACTTTATTTTTTTATTTTTTTTTAATGTGTACACTTATATTTAGTTTGTAAACTCATGTAATTCTGCATGTTCACTCTGTAGGCAACATGACTCAACTCAGACCGCTCAGAAGGCCTAAAATCGTCAAGAAAAGGACTAAGAAGTTCATCAGACATCAGTCCGACCGTTATGTCAAGATCAAGGTAGGAATATCAAGCATTTTTTCTGAAGCCATGGTTTCTAGGCTTTGAAAATTTGCAGAAATGATGCGAGTTTACATAGAGAAGATTCTTTTCTAGTTAACGCTGGTATTAAATGAAGACTTTGCTAGACAAATAAGCCTTTCCAGATTGACCCACAAGTTTTTAATAATGGTAGAAGTTCCACAAACATTTTTTATAAAAATCAATTGTCTCTAAAACATGTTGTCAAGTTGTGCTTGGTTCAACTTGGTGGGAAAAAAAGTAGTTGTTTTTAAGCAGGTAAGCCAAGTATAATTTTCAGCATTTTAGCAACAAGCAAAGAGAAGCATGCACATCAGTCTCAAATGGGTACTTGACTAAAAAAAAAAAGTTGAAAAATGTATGGAAAGTCAGCAACACCAGAGCTGCATTTTTATCTTACATGCATCTTAAATATATTCAAAAAATAAATCCATTTTAAAATAGCTACAAAAGCTGGAATGTTGATGGTGTGTATGGTATAGACCTTTTTCCTGAGTAAATGAGTGCCACCATTACGAGTTCTAACTTCTGTTCCAGTCTCCATAGGAACCCATTCAAATAGCATCCTTTATTTTTATTGTAGCTAATGTTGGAAGCATTGTGTCATCTACACACACATTAAACTTTGAGGAGTGAGGCACTGACAAACAACGGTCATTGTGACATTGCAAAGTGATGGCGCTATGGAGCCATGTGCTTTTTTTTTAAAAACATTCTGATGGGTTTAACATTAGATTATCGGTTCGGAAATTTACACTAATTTGACAAGAAACACGGGAGACCAGAAATGCAAAGCATCCTTCTGGTTAAGAGTCAGGTGTTACTTCCGCGTTCAGGAAAAAAGATCTTTTGAATTTATCCATCTGTTTAATTAAGTCTAATAAGTCTGTCTTTTTTGATCATTTTGATGTGCGATTAGGAAGATCTGGCATTAGTTTGGTTTTATTGCAACGTTAAGCTCTACAATACTTTGTACTTTAAGCTAGAAGTTGCTTTTTTCTGAGTGCAGTGCATTTATGTAAGTTATTTTCCGTAATTCCTGGACAAATCATGGAAAGTCATTGATCAGAAGTTTAGAAAGCACACTTGTAACAAGTTCTCAGATCTTCTTGAAGCAGTAGGAGTTTGTATGCTGTTCAAATGCAACAACGCTGTTCAAAGCATTGTCATTTTAAGAGACCGAATGAAGTAGTTCAGCATACTTGTCAACTAGTTTTAGCCTTCAATTACATCAATCATCTAATATGAATGATCTGTCTGCAGAAAAACTGGAGGAAACCCAGAGGTATTGACAACAGAGTGCGCAGGCGCTTCAAGGGTCAGATGTTGATGCCCAACATCGGTTATGGAAGTAACAAGAAGACCAAACACATGCTGCCCTCTGGATTCAGGAAGTTCCTGGTTCACAATGTCAAGGAACTTGAAGTCCTCATGATGAGCAACAAGTAAGATTTTCATATATCGCTGTTTTTATACCTGGTGTACAGTAATTATTTAAAGCTGTTTAACCTGTCTATATCTCTCTGATCATACCTGGTGAGTTGGCTGTATTCATCTCGGGTGTTGAATTGAGAGAAATAGCACAGCGGAGGAAATACCCATTCCACCTCTAGCTCTTTCCATAGCCAGCAGGTGGAAGATAATCTGCTACAAGTGCCTAACGCTTGTATTTGGGTCTCCTTCTTTGAATAGAACTACATTATATGCTTGTGTAAACGAATAACTTGTTTCACTGATGAACGCTGCTTTGGTTTATTTAATAGTGTCTTTAAAATAAGAATGTGATAATCTGAAGGTTATTCTTTCTTTATAGGTCCCATTGTGCAGAGATCGCCCACAATGTGTCTTCCAAGAACAGGAAGCTCATTGTAGAGAGGGCTGCTCAGTTGGCCATCAAGGTCACAAACCCCAACGCCAGACTCCGCAGCGAGGAAAACGAATAATCTGGTTATCTTGTTGTCTTTTCAATAAAGTAGAAAAAAGAGGAACTACAATTGTCTCGTCTCATTTCTTATTGACTAGAAAATGTTGTTCTTGTCCCCTCAACATTGCACATTTTGAATGTCTCCTTTCAATCACATAACCAATTTAGGACTGCATCCGAAAGCTGAAAGTCATGCTGTCATTCTCTCCTGTGGCATCATGGGATAGCAAAGTTTCCATCATATGCACAGCTTTTTTTCTTGTTTTATGACTACTGTGGATTGGGACATACTATTTTTGTCAGAGTTTTTCACCTGCTATACAGTTAGGAAGTATGCGATTTTGAATTTAGCCCAGTTATTGGAGCCTCCAGTAGTGAGCTAATGACCTGAATGGGATGTTTATGGAGACATGCAAAATGAGCACTGTTGGGTGAGCTCCAGGAACAGGGTTGAAAACCCTTAGTCTAGGCCAGGGGTTCTCAACTCTGGCCTGCAAGATCCTTTTTTTTTCTTCAGAGTTTAGCTCCAACCCCAATGACACCTGGCCAAGTTCATCAAGGTCTTTAGGATCCCTAGAAAGTTACAGGCAGGTGAGTTTGATCAAGGTTGGAGCTAAACTCTGCAAGAAAATGAATCTTGTAGGCCAGAGTTGAGAACCCTTGGTCTAGGCCAGGAGTGCCCAACCCTGTTTCTGGAGATCTACCTTACTGCAGAGTTCAGTTCCAACCATGATCAAGCACACCTGTATGTAATTATCAAGTGCTCCTTGAGATCCTAATTGGTTGGTTCAGGTGTGTTTGATCAGGGTTGGAGCTGACCTCTGCAGGACGGTAGCTCTCCAGGAACAGGGTTGAGCACCCCTGGTCTAGGCAATGTTGCTCCTGGAGGGCTGCTGTCCTGCAGAGTATAGCTCTAGCCCTAATCAAACAAACCTGAACAAGCTAATCAATATCTTTAAGATTACTAGAAAGCTACAGACAGGTGTGTTTGATTAGGGTTGGAGCTAAACTCTGCATTTCAATGGCCCTCCAGGACTGAAGTTGCCCATCCCTGGTCTAGAAGGTCTAGGTTCTGTAATAATATACTCCAAACTTTAAAAGTATTTGTTTTTATTTTCACATCAAAACTAGTCCATTGCAGGTTCTGCAACCACAAACCATTGCATAAACGGCAGTTGTGAGTCCTAACTGGTGTCCATTGATTCCACAGCTCCTGTTAAGGGGTCTCCTTGAAGGCTTTCGAAGATGGTGGCCATCTCTGCGTTGCTTCTGATCTGATTGGCGAAGTCTGCCATAGCAGGACTCTTTTCCACCTCGCTGATGGACAGCAGGGCGGCGACTGCACGCATGGCAGAGCGCCTCAGCTCTTCCTGTTTCTCAAACTCTTGCTTAACTGAACCGGCTTTCACCTTTGTATTCACAAAAGATAATGTTTACTGAGTATTAAAAGACAGCATCTCATATTTTGTTACAAAGTGCTGTCCTGTTAAATCTTACCTTTGTAGTGCAAGTAGCTTTTAGTGGTTCCACTAATCTGTCCAACCTTTGTACAACAGCGGCTGGACAGAGTTTAGAAAGTCTGGCGAGCATAATGAAGGTCAGCATCTGAAAACCAGAAACATGAGTGTCTTAACAGGAAAGAGCATGAAAATATGCATTTTTTCAGTCCTATGTAATGTATTGAACAACATTTAAAGTGATATTCTATTATTAATTACTCACCCTCATGTCGTTCCAAACCTGTAAGACCTTCATTCATCTTTCGAACACAAATGAAGATATTTTTGATAAAATCCAAGAGCTTTCTGACCCTGCATAAACAGCAGGACAACTACCATGTTCAAGGCCTAGAAAGGTATTAAAGATAGTTAAAATAATCTATGTATTATCAGTAGTTCAACCTTAATTTTGTGAAGCTACTAGAATACGTTTTGTGTGCAGTTAAAAAAACACATATTGTGGTACTCTTGTGTGTGTGCATGGAAGACTGACACGAAAGAGAAAAGTTTGTTGAATGTAGTCAATATTTTTGTTGTCTTTGCGCACAAAAAGTATTTTTGGAGCTTCATAAAATTGCTATTTTAACTATGTTCTTACTACCTTTCTGGGCCTTGAACGTGGTAGTTGCGTTGCTGTCCATGCGGGGTCAGAAAGTTCTCAGATTTTATCTAAAATATCTTAATTTATGTTCTGAAGATGAACAAAGGACTTACAGGTTTGAAACAACGAGGGTGAGTAATTAATGACAAAGTGTTAATTTTTGAATTTCTTAAAGCATAAAGCAATGCATTTGATCTATACAACACTGAAAGTACTTACTTTAATGTCATAGTGATCTTTCAGACCTTCTTCAACATGGTTCAGAAATTCAAAGATGTCCAAACAGTCCAGGCAGCTGTCCAGCAGTGTGTACATACATTCAAACGCTGCCTTGCGGACGTCCAAACCATCATCTACTGTGTGCTTGAAGGGGCCCATCTCAACCTGAAACGTGATTTAATATGCCGTAATTTGTTAAAATCTAAAAAAACGTAGTCAAGATTTTGTGTTTCCAATATTTTACATGCAACACTGTTAGTGCAACACTGTTTAACGTTCATAGTATGTACCTCTCTGACAAGGTCTTTTCTGATCTGGGTTTCCTTGTATAGATGTGGGAGAAGTGATGTCAGAAGTCCACGGATCAGGGAGGGTTTGTTGTGAGCAGCTGAATTGAACATAACTAAAGCCACCCGCCGAACATTGAGGTCAGGGTCCTGGAGTGTTTTCAGGAAGTCACCTAATAGCAGAATTACAATCTAGGTCATTAGTGAAAGGATATAAGATGGTATCTATCATGCATTTACCTATATGTAAAAACAGGGAGTTTACCAATGCATCCTTTAAGGAGTGTGTCTATGGGCATGGGGTGGTCTACAATGGTGAACTTCACCGCAGTAACAACCGTACTGCGGGAAAGAGGAGACCCTGGAAGAACAATAAATATTGCTTTTTTGTTTATGTTTGTGAAGGCAAATTATGTATATCAAAGGATCAGGATTGAGTCTGGGCACCCCTGATCTACTGAGGAAAGTCAAGGTAAATTTTGATCTCGTATTACCTGAAGACAGTTGTTTCTTTAGTCTTGGTAGGAGCTCAGATGGACTGACCAATGTGAGTTTTCCCAAACATTCGGCTACAATATTTCGAGTACCCTCTTCTGCACATTCACAGTGCTTGAACAGCAAAGCCCAGATGTTCTCGACGTGAGGCTTGAGACTTTCAGCTGACAGAGCGCTGATCATTTCCTTAAGGGAGTGCAGGAGCAGGTACTGTCTCCTTGGCTGGCTTCCTATCTCCTTAAGCATGAATGGCAGATACTCCCCCAAGTTGCCAACACAAATGTTTCCCAAAGCAAAAGATGCGGCAGACTTGACTTCCTCGTTGGGAGAACTGAAGGCTTCCATTATGACTCCCTTTAGCTCTTTCTGCCCTTCAAAGTTCATAAAACGTCCAATTTCCCCAAGACACAGCAATGAGAGAATCCTCACAGACTCTGAAGATTTGGGGTTCTTAACCTCCTGGATAAGGTTGGTGACCACTCCAGAAGCCTCTTTGGGACAGGGAGTTGACAAAGCTGCTACACACTTGGCCACTGAGTAGTAGGACTGTTTATGCACGTACATGGAGTCAGTCGATTTTGAATCATAGAAAGGCCCCCTCAAGGCTTTAAGAAGATCACTGTAACCCATGTTGTTGGCCTTTGTTCCTACAAGAACCTGGAAGAACTCAAGTATTGAATTAAGAGCACCTCCTTGTAGCAGTGGAGAATGGACTAGGTTAAGCACTTCAGGTAAGATCGTCCCCCCAATCTTGCTCAAAGAGGATGGGCAAACTTTGGCCATACAGGTGATCAGCGTTATGGCTACTTGTGAGATATGCATATCACTCTCCTGAATCAAAGCAGGTACCTCACTCAGTATGGACTCTATCAAAGGCTGCTTGAAGCTGTCGCTGTAGTTTGTGACCATCACATTCAGGGCCGTTATCGTGTTCAACTTAAGGGCCCGTTGGTTTTTCCGCAAGAAGGATCCAAGCATTGGAATCCCTTCCGCTAAAATGGGTCTTAAGTCAATTTTAAGTGGGGATGACGCGACAAGAGTCAAAGTCTTTACTGCGACAAGTCTGGTGATTTCATTTTTAAGCCTCTCCAGAAATATCTGCAAGGTGGGCTGCAGGTCACCACCAAGCTGGTCTCCAAAATGACTCAAAACGTGGCCCATGCAGAAAATGGCCCGCTCTTTCACCTCTTGGTCTATGTCGGCCGCCTTTAACCTCTTTGAGGTGCAAGCGAATATGTTCTTAACGTAAGGTTTGGCGTCAAAAGAGACGGGCTTGTCCAGCGGCCGCATGAGTTTGACAATCTGCTGGGTGACTTGGAGGGCCTCGGATGTGATTTTATAAAACGGGTCTTCAACGCATTGGATCACCGGTGGTAAGATAACGCTAATGTGTGGGTGGAAGGTCTCTGGGCTGTGGCTACTTAAAAGAACATTGAGGAAAGCTAGGGCGTCAATCTTCATGTTTGAAGAGGTCGATTTGTCTGTCAAGGAATAAATAATACCTAAAGAGAGATAAAAGCTGAAATGAATGTAAATACTGAAAATAACATGCCACACAACTGGATGCAAAAGGTCCAAAGGCAGATTCGCAGACTCTAGGTGTCAATTTGCAAAAGACAACCTGAAGTAAGCATGTTAGCTGTTCTTACTCAGAATAGCGACTAACACCATGTGTACAATGGGTGCGACTATAGCAGAGGTGTCCAAACTCGGTCCTGGAAGGTCTGTATCCTACAGAGTTTAGCTCCAACTTGGGAGTTTCTAGTATGCCTAGTAAGACCTTGATTAGCTGGTTCAGGTGTATTTAGTTAGGGTTGGAGCTAAACTTTGCAGAACACCGGCCCTCCAGGACCCAGTTTGGACACCCCTGGACTATAGTCATAGCTTCGCCTGCTTAAACAGGGCTGGGTAACTTCGGTCTGAGAGGGTCACTGTCCTACAGAGTTTAGCTCCAACCCTAATCAAACGCACCTGCTGGTAGCTTTCTAGTGATCTTGAAGACATTGATTGTTCATGTGTGTTTGACAGCCCTGTGCTTGAGCTGTCTATGCTGGACACGTCAAAAATTGTCCTTTATGTCAGAAGTCAGACAAGGCATCAGTTTGATATTAGTAACTCATAGCTTTGCAACCATTGTAGACAGTATCACTGGTTATAATGGGTTTTACTGGCTTTTGACGTTCAGACACTTTTATACAAGGGTGTCCAAACTCTGTGCTTAAAGGCCGGTGTCCTGCAGAGTTTAGCTCCAACTTGCCTCAACACATCTGCCTAGAAGTTTCTAGTATGTCTTACAAGACCTTGATTAGCTGGTTAAGGTGTGTTTGATTTGGATTAGAGCTAACCTCTGCAGGACACCGGCCCTCCACACCTCTGTTCTTATATAATGTGGACAGGATGTTAGCATAGCATTTATGCTAAATCTCTTTTATTCTGACCTGGAATGAGGGCTGGTATGTGTTCTCCTAGTTGACCAGGCAATACATTGGCCATCTCTGTCAGAAGACTGAAGCAGCCTTGCCTACATCTCATGCTTTTCTCCTTTAGCTGTCGGTGTAAGGCTTTTACAATTGTCGGTACCTGTGACAGAAGGTGAGAGGTGTTTTTAGGAGATATGAACCAGACGCTACATCCCTGCTGGAAAAACCTAAGACTGTTGGCTGATCTTATCTGATTTAAGCTGGAAGTAGCTGGTTTTAGCTGGTCTCCCAGCCTGGCTAGGCTGGTCAAGCTGGTTTTAGCTGGTTGTTCCAGCTGGTCTCCCAGCCTGATCAGCTAAGGAAGTGGCCAAAACCCCTCTAAAACCAACCTGCTGACCAGATATGACCAGGCTGGATGACCAGCTAAAACCAGTCAACCAGCTTAGGCTGGTTTTAGCTGTTTTTTTTCAGCAGAGATATAAGTTGGGTTGATAACTTGCAAATATGAATACCTGTTTCTTCAAAAGAGAAATTGCAGGCTCCTCTTTAGCCCCCGTGTCCAAAGTGGGACCGTGAGGGTGTCTGGTCTGTCTGAGCAAAGCCACGAAGGCTGAGAAGATATCAGTCTTAACATTCTCCTCACGTTCTTTGAAGCGGGACACCAACGTTGGGCTTACGGATCCATAGAGCTCCACCAGGAGATCCCTGCGGCTGCTGATTATCGCCTCCAGACATTTCACAGAGGAACGGCGCACCTTCCAGCTCATGTCATCATCATCACTGTATTCATCATCAGACTCTATTGATTACAAGTGAGTCGACTGTGAAAATAATGCTCAGAGTGGGCAGCACTAGATCCACCATCTGTCTCATCTCATAGCTAGATAAACTTGTTTTTTGTGTACCATTAGTAGTAATTTTTCGTTTTTATTTCGAAGGATAATATTGATTTATGTTTACTCTTAAAGTTGCATAATGATGGACATAAAAATCACCCTGATCTTCATCTTCTCTGTCCTCAATGTCCATACTGTCATCCTCGTCATCTTCAGCATCATAGTTGTAATTGGGGTCGTAGGTGATGTACTTCAAACACAACTTGATGATTGCTTGGATGTGAGGGGACATTTCTTTCGGACATCTGTTAAAAAAAACAGAAAATAATTTCTGACTTTCAAGTATAAACATAACAATAAAATAAATTAAATAAAAGAACAATAAAACAATAAATAAAATTAATTAAAATGAAACAAAATGATGAAACATGATAAAGTTTATATTCAAAATAAAGAATATAGTAAAATATTATAAAAATGCCAAAGCATAAAATAATATAAGCCAACATAATAAAATGAAATAAAAATGTCAAAAATGATCATGATTCTATATATATATATATATATATATATATATATACCAAAATTATATAATAAAATATCACAGAATGACAAAACATTATTCAAATATAATTCAAACCAATCTACTATAATAAAATAAAATGAGTCAAAAAATTACCAAGCATGATATAATGTAAACCAACATAATAAAATGAAAACAAGAATTAGAAAAATCAATTTATAATTAATTATAATTTATCCAAAATAATATACAGTAACAAAATGTTACAAAAATGACAAAACATGATAACATGATAAAATTGAAACAAAAATGAGGAAAGTTGTATTAAATAATTCTAAATAATATAATAAAGTTACAAAATGACAAAACACTATACAATTTAAACCAAAATACTGTAATAAAATAGTCAAAAAATTCCCAAGCATGATATAATGTAAATCAACATAATTAAATGAAACAAAAATGAGGAAAAATAATTTAGAATTAATTATAATTAATTATTATAATATATACCAAAGTAATATAGTAACAAAATAAACCAAAAACTGACAAAACATGATATTGTTTTAAAAAAAATCTAAATATGATATAATGTAAAACCAAAATAATAAAATAAAATAATTTTTACAAAATGAAAAAACACATTATAAATCTAACCAAAATCATAAAATAAATGTTACAAAATGTCATAACATGTTATAATTTAAAAATATATAATTAAATAAAATTTACCAAGGAATAAAATGTAAACAAAAATAATAAAATACTAAAATGCAAAAACATTTGTCTCATGTTGAAAAAAAAAAAAATAAAAGAAATTTAAGTTTTAGACCAAACAATATAGAAATAATAATTCTACCTGCTAACAAAAGCTTCAAAAGCTTGGAAGCAGAACTCGCGAAGCTCATCATCCTCCACGTTACAAAATTTCACCACCATTGGCACAATCTTCTGCAGGTGTTCACCTTCAGATCATAAGACTCTATATTACTACACTTGAATATTCGAAATGTAATGCAATACATGTAATATTCAAAATCTCCAAAATCTGTTAGTCTCTTCAGCTCCCTCTGCTGGTCAAACCATAACACTACATTCACTCAACAGTGACGGACCAAATTCTAGCAGAAGTATCCAATCAGCTCTCACCGATCCTGTGTCCTCCTCGTCTGCTAACCGTGGCCAGGCACTGGATGTAGGTGCGGACATTGGCGGTGGGCGGTCCGCGAGACAGCTCGCCCATGAGGTGTTCAGTGAGCTGCGTGAACAGAGCAGGGCTACAACTAGGCACCAGGTGACCTAGAGCAATAATAGAGCGTTTCCTCACAGCCATACGAGGACTCATGAGCTGGGCGAGGAGACTGGTCAGAATCGACTGATGGAAGCTCATCAGGGCAGTGCTCAACCTGTCAAAGTATAAAACTGATGGGTGGATGTTCATAAACACTTGTTTATGCAAGTACAAGAGATTTGGACCAACCTGCCCAACATGTCGGAGAGAATATCCAAAGCCTCCAGCTGAATGGACACGTCGTCTTGCATTCCCAATGCTCCGATTAACTGGGACGTGATCTTCCGACAGACGTTGACTGTGAGGCTCAAGCCTTCAACGCAATACAACAATTACAAAGGTTACGATAAGATGGAAGTTTCTCTAACATGACCTTGATACCTGTAGATGAAGGTGGCAGTTCAGCAATGACTGTCTTCAGGCCCATGCTGGAAATGTCCCTCAGCTGCTCTTTGTTGGACACCATATTGGAGCATAGTGTGTCCACCATCGTCTCTACTTGACACTCCTTCACTTTTCCCACTAAAGGACCAAGACTACACAACCCAGAAATAACCGTGTTTACTAACTGTAAAGAAAGAAGTTTGGAAGAAAATCTGAGAGAGAAAATACCATTTGACGGCTAGGTTCTGCACTTCTCCGTTTTTGTCCTCCAGAAGTTTGAGTAGCATCGCCACAATTTTCCTCTCGCTTTCCTCGTCCAGTTTGATCGAGTCCTTCTGGAGCTCCATCATCAGGTCATTGGCCGCCATAAACCTAAAAGAAATCAATGTACATGTCCAAAGCACATGGTTTTACCATGGTAAATACTACCAAGATAGCTCCACAGTTCTTTTTGTTAGCTAATAGTTTATTCAGTTAAAACTTTTAGAATTTATTGTCAAAACATTTCAACTTTATTCTCGTAATATTTCAAATTTACTCTTGTAGTATTTCAACTTTACTCTCGTAGCATTTTGACATTATTCTAGAAATATTTCGACTTTACTCTTGTAGTATTTTGACTTTACTCTCGTAGTATTTTGACTTCATTCTCAAAACATATCGACTTTATTCTCGTAATATTTCGACTTTATTCTTGATATATTTAGACTTTACTTTTGTAGTATGTTGACTTTACTCTTGTAGTATTTCGACCTTACTCTCGTAGTATTTCGACTTTATTCTCGTAGTATTTCGACTTTATTCTCAAAACATTTAGACTTTATTCTCGTGATATTTCAACTTTATTCTTGATATATTTGTTGACTTTACTCTCAAGTAAGTATTTTGACTTTACTCTCGTAGTATTTTGACTTCATTCTCAAAACATATCGACTTTATTCTCGTAATATTTCGACTTTATTCTTGTGATATTTTGACTTTACTTTTGTAGTATGTTGACTTTACTCTTGTAGTATTTCGACTTTACTCTCGTAGTATTTCGACTTTATTCTCGAAACATTTAGACTTTATTCTTGTGATATTTCAACTTTATTCTTGATATATTTCGACTTTACTCTCGTAGTATTTTGACTTTACTCTTGTAGTATTTTGACTTTATTATCGAAACATTTCAACTGTATTCTCGTAATATTTCATCTTTATTCTTGATATATTTTGACTTTACTCTTGTAGTATTTTGACTTTACTCTGGTAGCATTTCGACTTTACTTTCATAGTATTTCGACTTTATTCTCGAAACATTTTGGGCTTTATTTCCTCATGATATTTCCTTTATTCTACCGTAATATTTCCAAGTCTATTCTTTAAATATTTAGGCTTTTATTCTTGATATATTTGAACTACTTTTGTGGTATGTTGACTTTACTCTTGTAGTATTTCGAATTTACTCTTGTAATTATTTTGACATTTATTCTAGAAATATTTGGACTTTACTAATGTAGTATTTTTGACTTTACTCT